>JAVTVJ010000056.1:0-60000 GCA_034509425.1 Eopsaltria australis | reverse complement strand
TTATGCTCTTCAGATAGGTATGACTAATTTTTAGAGTTCAGAGGATTCTCGTGTTTTTCAATTTTAATCCCAGATAAATTTATGCATCAAATTTTTACAAACAAAAAATACTTTTAGAATGAGAACAAAACCTGCCTCATTTCAGTCAGAAAATAAAAAAAAAAATAAATTGAACCTTAAAAAATCCTTCTACAAATTGTCCACTGATTTATTAGGCACTCTTCATTTGTCTTGATGCAATAAATACTTCATTTTCTCTTGATGCAATAAGTATAAGGTTTTCAAGTAACTTTCTCATGCACTTTTGAACAGCTCACCTGGCCTCCCACCCATTTATTCATTTTTGCATTGACTTACTGTTTAAAATTTGAGATCAAAATAAATGATGTTGAAAAGATGATAACAACTTGACACTGAAATATTTCCTCCTCTCTGCAAGTGACTCATTTCTCCTTTCATTAAATCTCAGGTAGGTAAGTCACTCTTGAAACAGCTACAACATTCTCTTTACATAACAATGAATAATTTAAAGCTTAAAACTTCAGGGCTTGAAGGTTTTGGTATATAAATTTAGTAATTCAAGAAGAAGAATTTCCCAGCTTCCCAATGAAACCTAGTATATCCTGCTCCTGTTGCCAAAGTCAAATATATTAGTCCAAGCTGAGTGTTTCTATGATTTTTTGGAAGTTTGTATATTCAAACAACATGTAAAGAAATGCAAGAAATGGTCTTGATAGATTTTCAGTCATTTTCTCTTAGTCTGTTTACAAAGTAGTTGCCAAACATAAAATGTCTAACTTGTTTTAATGTTCTATTCATACAACTATTTCTCTCCATTTTAACAAAAGAATTGTAAGATTAGACATATCAAATTAGGTGGCCCAGACAATAATCTCTTAATAAGAACCTGTGCCACTGTATCTAAGAGTTTTCAAGAAAAAAATCACTATGTACTTTATAGCTTTGGAAATAGAGAATAAAGGCTCTTTCCACCACCCTATCCCAGCCCCTGTACCATGCTTAGTGAGGTCAGATGATTACCTAGTGGAGACTATTTTTGAAACAATCTAATGTTTTCCGAAGGAATTCAGAACCTTCTTCTGAATCTCAAATGAAAATTATCTGGTCTTGTAAATCTTCCTGTTACATCATAGTCTGCTTAATTTTCTGCCACTTTCTCTCCTTCTCTCTCTCTCTCTCTCTTTTGCCCTTTCTTTTCATTTGCTGACGAAAAGACTTTGGCCTTTTAAAAACATGTAATGCATGGATTGCTCTCTTTGCAGTTTTTAGGTACTACAGGGAAAACCATTATCACTGTAAGGTCCAGTGGGAGTTAAAGTGAACAAAATAGACGAAATATACACTGCTCTTTTTGACAACCAAAGAAAATTTCAGAATTACTTTCTGATGTTAATCATGATTTTTTCAATTGTAATAGTTAATTGCAAAGACAAAGGTAAATGAAATATAAAAACATGTGTAAGCAAGTTTTTCTCATATAGATTCTGCTGAAATAGAAAGCAATGATGCTGTGTTGAAATATGTTCTATTATCAGCTGTCAACAAAGAATTCTTTCAGTACTCTCTATGTCAAGGCATGCAACTGGAAGAGCACTTTGGCGCTCATCATGGTTATGAGTTCAAAGTTAAATTCAGAAGCTTAAATTGTTTGGGCAGATTCACTACAGTGTGCATAGAGACTGTTCACCATATGGATTGTTACAGCAGTGCTCTGAGAAGGTTGACAATTAATGAGATGATTGAGTTTAAAAAAATCACTAAAGAAAAACACATGTCCAAGAAGGTTTTTCTCAGCCTTTGGCATCTGTCTATGATAGATACATGTAGAAGCTACACTTATAGGTAAGTTTCATGAACTTCAGCACTAGTTTTTTTTCATTTTCAGACAAGTAGACTACTGTTTCTGTCTTTGAATGAAGCCGAAAAGAAGTTTTTGCCTTCCTCTTGCATACTAATGCAATGTCTAGATTGTTGGCCCAAGGAAGTGACAGAGCTCAGTACTAATTTTTCTTCATTCTCAGGGATTTCAAATGGTATCTTAAAGTTCTGCAGATGCATATGCTAAACACCAAAATAAATTTAGTTCTGGACTGTGCTACACTGCTTGACTCTTCTGTTGCAGTCAATCAACATGTAAAGGATGTAAGATTCAGACAGAAGGTGTCTGAATCTTAACAAGAAGAAGCATGAATACTGCAACTGCAAGAGCACCCTGCCTGAGTGGGGGGAATCCAGGCCTTGTTCTCACTACTACAGAAGAATTTTGCATTAGCAAGTCATTGGCTTGAACACTCTCATTCTACATTGGGCACAAGGTGAGCGTATCTACGTGACTCAAGACTAGACACAGACAAACTTGTTCACAAATCCTTCATAGTCTTCTCTAGAAGTCAGGATTTGAATCATCTTGCTCAGCAGCATGGTAAAGTCTTTGGACATGTTCCAGATCTCAGGACCTAAGCATGTTTTAAAAGTGAAATTCAGAATGATCAGTCTACTTAAATGCTTGCCAGAGTGTTTGTGACAAGGTTACCTGTCTGAATTTGAGTAAAAGTAAATTTTAGGAGCCTGCACCACGCTGGGACTAAAATAGAGAATTAAGAATTTTTGAGAATGTAATATCTGAATTTACTGAATTCACAACTTCAGTGAATGTCTAAGAAGTATTAATTATGTCTAGTCTACAGTCTAACATGTAAATAATAACTGTACAATAGCTTAAACCTTGAAGAGGTGTTAGTTTGGGAACTTTGCTGGCCAATATAGCAAAAAGTATCAGATGCTCTGAAGTTGTCCTATTTTAACTATATGGATCTGCCAAAGAGAAAGGAAAATACAATGTCTTGTATATTGGTGAGGAAAAAACATGCTCATGAATAACATTTGAAGAACCATAACATGCACAGCACTATACATGTTCACACATGTTGATGTGCAAATACCAGGCACCTGCAGGTAAATACCTACATAATGCTGATCCAGGTAAGAAAAACTATTAAGGTGTCTACATAAACAGATCTATGACTGATGTTATTCAAAAATGAGTTAAAATGAAAAATTTATGGAAAACCAGATATGAAATGAAGAGAAAGTGTCTTCTGAAAGGACAAAGAAACTAAAACAACCATCATAGGTGAGGAAGA
The DNA here is from genome assembly GCA_034509425.1 of Eopsaltria australis. Classification (NCBI taxonomy): domain Eukaryota; kingdom Metazoa; phylum Chordata; class Aves; order Passeriformes; family Petroicidae; genus Eopsaltria; species Eopsaltria australis. Next base: position 56,836 of record JAVTVJ010000056.1, on the reverse strand, counting down.
GAGAAGAGAGTCAACCTCAAATTTCATACTCTGTATTAAATGCAGAGCCTGTCAAAAAGGGAGTTGTTACTCCTGTCCATGTATTTCTGTATTTCTGTGATTAGTAGATTAAAAAAAACAAAACCAAAAACACATTAAAATTAAATTAATTTTAATAGAAAGATATTATATATCTTTTAAAATAAATTATAAAATATTGTCTTTTACATTCCTTACTCCCCCTGCAGATTTGTTCATATTTTCTGCAGCAGCAACAGATAGAACTAACTACATTAAAGACCTTAAAGTATTTATGTATCATTGCAATGAATGCTATATTTAGCATAAAGAAACCAATGCATTTAAGTGTGTGAGGAACTTCTGTAATTGTGAGCGCAGGGTCTAAAAAGTCTCTGTGAAATTCTATAGCTGACCAACAAAATGGAGTATATAGTTCTTTGTAAAATGCTCAAATATAGCAATACATAGCTGCATAACTTTATACCCCAGGGGTCAAATCCATTTTACCAAGTGCTGTATGATGCACACTCTAATTTAATTGCTTGACAAAGATAAACTTGTAAAAAAAAACCCCAAACTTTTATAGAAGTTAATAACATCGCCAACCAGATCCTCTGCTGTCTGTCTTCCCCATGATGTGTTCAAAACACTCATCTCCAAGAATGTGGGCATGTGAAGAGTGATGGAATTACTCCACTTGGTGAAGCACTATTCATAATCCCCTGATGTTGCTAGAGAAATTCTGTTCATGCTCCTTTTCTTTTTTTTCTAATCAGTGCCTGCTATCAACCTTATTTATAAAATTTGTTTGAAAGCTCAACACTAAAGCACCCAAGATAGCTGATCACCACCATTACAGATTAATGCAGCCAAGAAATCACGTGCTAAAAATACCAAATATTTCTTACCAGTATGTCACTGTTGCAAAGGCATCTATTAAGCTCATTTAATGTGCAGCCACCCTCTAGCTATGTAGAATTGTGCTCACTGTTTCTTCAAGGAATGAAGTTTGGGTAGCCTGTCTATCACTATGGAAATCTTAATTTCATATTAATATTTTTTCAAAGAGATTAAATATTTTATCCATGTGTTCCAGATTCAGTCAATATGAAAAATTTTGATTAAGACTGGGTGTTTAGCAGGAATCTGAAAGAGGAACTAATAGCTCAGTTTTGTGTTTCTAAAACTGGTTGAAACTCAGTCCAATCAACAACCTTTGAAATTTATTGCAATGTAGTAGCTATTTAGAAATGCAGAAGAAATTAATTGATAGCCTAACAGGAAACCTGATTCTTGGTAAACACAGACAACCTTTCTATTATTGCATTTTTTTCACCTGTTTAATCAGAAACTTGTCTAAATACCTGAGTATGTTCCCTGGAAGTACCTTTTCTTAGTGGAAATGATGCCTTTTGTTGTTGGTTTGTGAGGATACAGGTGGTATTCCTTATGCTTTGCTTCATATACTGTAGTTTATCTGGGGTTAAAATATGAGACATTCTCAAGCTTTAATTCACTAACATTAATCAGAGTTGAATGCTCTCAGGAGCTTGCTAGAGATGCAAAATCAGGCTAAAGAGCCATGATTGGAAGCAATTCTTGAAAGTTTTTCTGTAATAACTGAGGATCAATCTCAATGAAATTTTGAATTGTTCAAGTACATAAAATTCCCCAGCTAACAACAGTTTCAAGAGCTAGAATATGACAAATGCTTGTTTTGTTCAACAGGGTTAGGATAATGTTCTTTCCTTATATTTGATGACCTTTGTTTATTAAACAGGGTAATATGTGAACACAATGTAGAAAACAGGGAAACTAGCGGCCTAAAAAACCCCTTGACAGGTTCTATCACTAAATGGTAGAGGATTATATTTACACATACATGAGTTGCTTCATGTGTGGATAAGGACATGTAAAGCCTGGTTCCCATGACAAGCCTTTGGGAATCTGGTGAAATGAAGAGTACAAAAAAGCCCTTTATACACAGCATCTCTTGACATTGTTCAAGCTTGGTATAAGGAAGAGATTTTTACAGTGAGGTTGCTGAAACACTGGAACAGGTTCCCTGGAGAGGTGACATATGCTCCATTCCTAGAAACAGTCAAGTCAAATTGGATGGAGCTCTGAGCAATCTGATCTAGTTGAAGATGTTGCTACCCGTGGAAGAGGGACTGGAGTAGATGAACTTTAAATGCCCCTTCCAAACCAAACTATTCTATGATTCCATGAGTCTATGATTCTGTATAATTACCAAAATTTACAGTTATTATAAATTTTACCAGAAATTTTTATTAATCATTAACATCAGAATGCTTTTTTAAGTTTCTGTCCTTTTGTTTTCATCACTTTAATGACAGAAGTGTTCAGCATCATAGAACCAAGTCCTAAACTAACAGAAAGTAAGCACCACTAATGTCAATGCGTGACTAGGGAAACAAATACTACTTTCCCAATAAACCTACAGTTTTAGTCCCATAATTTCAAGTAAATATTCAGTCTCTTTGAAATAATAATTTTTTTTAATGTGGTGGGTATAAAATGCCAAACACTGTCACCACCAAAAAAATTCAATTCACTTTACTAATGTAAAAGATAATATTGTTTATCATGTTTCTCTGATTTTCTTTGCTAATGAGTACTGAAGCAATGGGAATCCAAATTTCACCATATGTAGGAGAACAAAACCCTTCCTAATTTATTTGGGGTATGAAGCACTGAAAGTGTTGGGAGAAAAAAAAAAGAAGCTGGTTTTAGAGTGTGCTTGGTCTTTCCATGTGTAAAGAAGCTTAGGATTCTTTTTAAGTGTAGGATTTTCATACCTGGATGCAATTTCTAGCCAAGGAAGGAAGGAATGAAGAAGAAAGAGATGGAAAATGGAAGAAAGAAAGAGAGAGAGAGAGAGAGAGAGAGAGGAAGAAAGAAAGAAAGAAAGAAAGAAAGAAAGAAAGAGAGAAAGAAAGAAAGAAAGAAAGAAAGAAAAGAACAGAAAGAATGAATGAAAAGAAAGAGAAAAGGAAAGATTCCCATGGCCTCTGCTTCCAGAAATCCTTAAAACTATATAGTTAAGAATCTGTGTTAGGAAATGGCAGTGAAGCCTGCATGAGTAATCTTAATTCTGTCTCTTTACAGGAGTTTGTTACAATACTCATTAATTCAATGATTCAATGACAACATATTATTTCTCAAATAGTAGAATATGATTTAGTTTTATGTGACCTTAGATGCATCTACTTAGCATTGTGGAATATATTTATTATTTTTTCAGTGTATTTTTTACTGTCATAATGAAACACACGTTTATCAACTATGACTTTAATTTAATAACAATATATAACTCTTTCCTTGGCTATGCCCACTTTGTGACTCTAAGGTAAAATTTAAGCAGCTACCTTCTCTGGCTTCTGTCTAGCTAGTTTGGGCTCTAATTGCCCAGAAGAGACAGCACGACTTAGTCCCTCAAGTAAATATAAAGGGATTTCTCATGGACTTTTACCTTCAGGTCTTGAAGTCCATGCTTTTGCTATTGTTATTTGCAGTACTTAGTGTAAAGCTAACTCAGGTCTATCACTGTGTTGCAGTCACCAGATCCTCTAGCTGCTGTGTAGATGAACCAATGATTTGGAATTTGGCAATCTGGGCACAGACACAGTATGAAGCACACTGGAAAGACTGCTATTTAATATAGAGCTGGAGTTTTTTTAGACAGATCTAAATTACAGTGCAGGCATTTGGGTCAGCAATCATAATTAATATGCTCCATGAAGAAAAAAAAGGCGTAGCATTGCCTTACCACACTTAGGTACAGTTGGATCATGCATCAATTAACTGAAGAGGTTCTCAGCTCTGACTGGAAAGCCCTGTTGATTCAGAGAATGAAGCCAAATTGTGATGATCTGAAAACAGATGAGAGGAAAGATATGCTTGAGGCCAGGACTGAGGAAGGGATGTGATGGAGGAAGGAATGAAGAAGCTCATAAAACCAGTGCTTGGATAGAGCCAGTTTTAGGATTTGAAAAAGGACAAAGTTAAGCAAAACAGCAGTAAGAAGTAATGTGAGAATCAGAGCAAGGCATAAATTACAAACAGCAGAAGAAGCCTACAAAATGTTTACCTTCATCCCACAGAACAATTGAAGCAGGTGGTTCTTAATACTCAGAAAATAGATTTTCTATAAAAAGGTGTAAAAAGGTGTAAAAAGCTGAAATGAACCTGAAAAACAAAACTTAGGTTAAGGCAACAGGTTGCAAGCTAGTCTGGAGAAAAGTTATGAAAAAGATCTAAGAAATTAATTTCCAGTTCTTCCAGGCAGTTTGTAGGGATTTTTTTTCATTTCACATAATTCACATAATTATTTTCCTTCAGAGTATTTCTTTTTCTAGACGATCTTGCAAGTCCTGGCTGATTTCATGCAGACTTTGAATCATGTACACTTGACTATACTCCTCACCATAAAATTCTGGTACAATAGCAGAGGATATTTGCCGCCAGTTTTTGAACACTTCCAGTACTGCTGCAGAAATAGATTGTTTTTCATCCATTGGTTTGCAGATTATCTGAGAGCTTTGAATTAATTAGGTAAATCTGCAGATCATATGAATAGAAAATATAAAGAGCTGAGCAGCTGCCTTAGTATGGAGGGGAAATATAGAAGTGTGCTGCTTTGGTTAGGCTGATGGTGATGACAAGAACAGTGCCCTGCTTTTTTTGAATCCAAAGAGGTGGCCTGGATTAGTGTGTATAGTAAATCTAACAGACTTACCATCCAGAATTTTACTGCATGCAGAAACTCATGGGGATTGCCACTTTACCAGAGTATAATGAGCTGTTGGTGTGATCTCATGATTTCTTAAGTAATATTGACCACAAAGCGTCCTGTCAAAAAGGATCATGTCATTTAGAGTGCTAAAGACATGCTTTCCTTCAGAAAAAATACCGCTTGTTTCGTGGCTTCTTGACCACAGTAAGCTTCTGTGCTTTTACAGTTTTACATTAATGGCTCTTTTCTTTTTTCTTTTAACTGGGGTTGTTTTGTGATTTTTTGGTTTGGTTTTTTTTTGTTGGTTTTTTTTTGGGGGGGGGGGGTTGTATTGTTCTTATTATTAATATTATTACTGCTACTATTTTTGTGGAGGGGGATGGATTCAGTGTGAGAATTTAATGAATGTTCAAAATGAATGTTCAAAACCTGATTCAGTCCCATGCATCAAAAGAAAACTCTTTGAAAGACATATGCAGAATCTGGGGAAAAAGGGTGGATAACTTCTTTTTCTGCAACATGTCTGTTTTACCATTTCCCTAGACAGTATGACTTGTTAAAGTAGAAACAGGAAAATAATTCTTATAAATCAGAAAAACTAAACTTCACTGGATCGAGGTTTGGAAGTTGGCATAGTTTTCTATTTGAATTTCCAGAATGACCAGGACCCTGAAGAGTTCAACACTTTCACAGTTGAAATATCTTGAGGGTGAGTTTAAGCTAGACAGATAGGTTGCACTTTGTGTCAAAACAGATCTCCCAAACTGACATAAGTTCACAAGAAAGACCAAGTAATTTACCAAGAAGTACAAATGGGATATGGCACCTTTGAGAGCTATTAAAGGAATGACTTTAGTGGTCCTAATGAGAAGCTCAAGGTTCAGAGGATATTGTCTCCGTGGAAGCACAATCACATGCTTGGACACATTCGATTGGCCATGCAGGCATAAGCCTATAAGAGGGAAAACTCTGCTACTTTTCTGAGGTTGTCCTGCACTCATTTGCACAAATTTGGCATAAAAAATGGAAGATAGAGAACAAGCTCAGAAATATTCTTCTATCATGAGAAAAGTCTTTCATTCGATAAAACACTTGAAAGAATATAGAAGGTCTAGAGCAGACGTTAACAGTAACCACCACCACATCAAGACTTCTTTGATGTCTTCACTCAGTTTTTGACAGAATGTTAGAGCCTCATGACTGGATTTTTCTTCTGGCTAAATAACGTAAAACATTTCAACAAATTTGTGACACCACCATTACATTTTTAAAATTCACTCTGTTGATCAATAACCAAATTCACCTTCTGCAATAGGAAATGAGAACTTTTCAGGTAGGAGAGCAAATATGTCCTGAAGTCCCTGCTGTTAAGAGAGACACCTTTACCCTGTTCCTGCTCATCTGTCTTGGTTTACCCTCTCCTGTGTTGGAGGAGATAGGAAGGAATATCTTGCAAAGAAATTTCCTAAGGTGACAACTGAAATAGGTGAACATATTATCACTTGTAAAAATTATAGTTTATGGAGTTTTGAAGGATTGGGTCTTCAGAGCCCTATTTCATAATAAAAAACATCCCCAGAAAAGCCTGCATAAGAGAATGTGAATAGAGAAACCTGCAATAGAAAATGTGAATGTCATTCAGTGGAAACCTCCAGGAAGACTGAGAATTTTCCATTTACAGCTCCTTTTGTCAGGAGGAAAGGGGAGAAGAGAAAATAAAAGCTTAAGAGCTCAGTATTCGAGGACTTACAACTTCTGAAAATCGTTTAAGGTTTATGGCTTTGAATTGGTTGATCAAATACCATCTGGCAAAGCTGTCAATTGGTGCAGCAAAATATGAAGCTGTTCTCTAGCAATTCACTATGATTGTTGAGAGGGAAGCTGCTGAGGCAATGGGATGAAACTTCTGAGCAATCTTCAGAGCAGCAACCCTGAGCAACTTAGAGGATTTGTGAGAGCTGAAGAAATTTCTTCTTAGACTTCTAATTGACCTTATAGAGGAAAGTTTCCTGTGGCACAACATTCTTGCACTGTTCATAATGTTAGCAAAACCTCCTCCAACCTCAAATAACAGCAACAACAACAACACAAGTATATTTGTCCAGTTATTCATTATTCCTTTTTATTCCTGATTACGTGGTTTCAAAGTGAGAAAAATACTGTTGTGGTGGTTCCAAGTCCCCAGAAAACCCTTTTCCCCCTACTAGGAAGCCCGGGGCTGGGGACTCCCCTGCGGCAGAGCCCGGGGTGGTTTGCCCTGTAGATGGGCCGGGCTTCCCAGGGGCCGGCTACCCTGTCCTCAGCTGCCACTTTCCTGTCTTATCACCTTTAGGCTCCAGAACTCAGTACTTGATTGTATTATCCCCTGCCAGTCTTCCCTTCTCCTCCCCCTTCTTTTCCCAGTTGGTTCCTGTCCCCCGACCCCTCCCTGGTTCCTCCCCTGAGCCTGCCAGTGATTGGTTTGTAATCCCTCAATAAAAGTCTGATGCAGAAGGTGCCCCAGGTTTTTCACCTGGGTGCCCAGAGAGGTAGCAACATGGTGTCTCTATTATCCCGGGTGAAAGAACCCTCCCACGATACTCCGCTCTTCGGTTACAGTGACCACTGTAAAGGGGGACGCAGCCTGCGGCAAGGGGCGTGAGACCCAGCAGCAGTGAACCCGCTCAGGTCGGGGTGCTGGCTGTAAACGCTGTAGGGCTGCAGTCTGGGACCCTGGTGGGTGGCTGGCCAGCCCAAGCCAACAGCCACAAAATACCTTAGCCTTCAGAATGGCAACCCAGCAACCAGAGTTCCAAAAAACAATAAGCGTGGTAAGGAGGAACTAGAATGGACATTCTGATAGATTAGAATGGTTCTGTAGATATTCAAGTTACTTCCATTTCCCATAGTTAGATAATATTGCAGTAATCCAAAGAGTTGCTGAATACTAGATGTACAGGTGGAGGGTGTTTTCTTTGATGTTGCAGTTTTTTTGGTGGGTGAATAGTGTTTACATGCATTTTGGCTAGAAAGTGTATAATAGAAAAGGGTAGCTACATTACCTGCTTAAAATGCAAAAATTAATGTCCAAATGGATATTCATAGTTTCCTTAAAATCACAGAGACAAATCCTTCAAGTTAGTCCTATTTCTAGTTTTCAAATGCATCCTTCTATCTTCATTGCAAAGTGACTGACCCGCGCTCAGATCGTGTGTAGGAAAAATTACTGAGCAGTGAAGAAGGTTTCTGAGTCATACATCTTTCTTGGCTACCTCTTCTGGAAGAATGTCTCTGCCTTCACAGCAGAGGAAAATTGTCAAGGAAAGCCACTGATGGAGGGAACCTCAATGTCCATGAAAGCCTTTTCCTTACCATTTTCAAGCAAAAATACAGAAGTGTATAGAGTTCTTCCCAAAATGCCTTGATAATTTTTTCATCCTGCTTTTGCTAACATCGTGCTTCTTGATGCTCTAAGAAGCACTCCCAGCTGCTCCCCTGTGATATGGTCTCCTTGGCTTGACTTGAAATGAGACATGGGTTTTGCTGTGCCCTAGGGTCTGTGGTTCAAATACTCTCCTGTATGTCGTTAATGGGGGCAGACAACTCCATCTATAAAATACAATGCTTGTTCTCTCTTGATTCACGTGCTTCACAGACCACAAGGTGAGGATACCCTTCTAAATATGAATCAGTGACACAGAGGTATAACATTAGTCTGTATTAGCACTGTAACTACAAGTCACAGAAAATACAAAAGGAAAGTTGGAAGGTAGCGAAAACATATTACTGAAATGACATATACAAGGAGGTTTGTGCTGCTCTGGATGTTTGTTGGAAAGGAAAAAATGGTGAAGCTGCCTGAAGCAGGATTTTCTGGTACTTACCACTGTGGTAGCTAAGCAACGTTACGTAAAGTAACATAATAAAATTAACTAAAACATTCATTCTTTCGAGTATGAGCTTGTTCACTGTCCTCCAGGATATGACAAGCATGTAAGACAGTCTGAAAGGAATTCTATCATCACTGTTTCAGCATTTAATTCCTGTCCTTCACCCTCAATTAAATCAATGGCAGCTAGACACCTGGGTGTTTTTGAAAATCCTATTAGGTGTGCCTTTTGTACCTAGAGATTATGAGATACTTTAAAAATCTAGGGTTTAGGACATATGGCTACTTCAGAAGTATAAATTAAGAAGACTTGTGTGGCTTTAACTGTTATTCTGCATTTTGTCATATCCTGGAGTAAGAAATTGTTAATTTGCAGTTCATCTTGAATTCAAACTGACATATGTATTATAATTACCAAATCTACACTTTTTAAGACTCTGATGGCCTGCATCTTGACTATTATTGGCTGCATAGGGCAGCTTGATGACACCATGACCTTGACCAGGGTAGGCACTGTAGGCAGGATATCATCCACGTTATTCACATCATGTACAATTTTCTCAAATCTCACTCCCACTGGTGGGACCAAGGGTTGGTGGACCCAAGGGGTGCTACAACTCTTACTCAGATTCAAAAGATATTTGCATGGTTGGCTGTTGTGGCCAGATGACCTGGACTCCAAGTGTCCCTGGCACTCCACCATAGACAAGGATTCAGTTATGATCCTGTGTTTGCTATCAGGGATCATGAAAGTTGCCTCATGGGCATGTTGTTGCTTTTCTATTGTCCCAAGAAAGCTTTCTATTATAATGTGTTGTCAGATTCCAGTACTGTTCAGACTGCAAACCCTTAGAACTTCTATTCTGATTATAATTTAGATAGCTGGGCTGGAGAAAAAAATTTATTACAATTTCCCTGGAGTCAGTGCAGCTTGACAGATAACTACTGGGGGCACCCAGCTTGCAGAATTTCAGGTGTATTTGTATGGTATACTTGAAATATTGTGCCAGGAGATTTTGTTTAGCAGTCATGAGTTTACCTTCTTATCTTCATCAATGGGATAAAATATTGAAGCTGTTGCACAAATTTTCTAATAAGAATACATTTTTGAAGGCACATATAATTTTCAAATATTCACATATAATCAGATTTAAAGTGTGTTCATTTTTTCCCTATCACAGGGCTTCATCCCACCCCAGGTGCACTGTAATGAAATCCTTTGCTGGGTAAGTAATTATGAATTCTAGCAGGAATGATTCACTTAGCTTCGCATGTGACTCTTTGTGGTATTCTCTAACCAACAATGAGAATATTTCTTTCCATGGTATGGAATGATAGTTGACGTAGATTCTTCTGAAGCCACCACCTGCTCTTTAATTTGCCTTTATGTAGATAAAACATTTTTCATAAGGAGATGTCACGCTTCTTTTTGATAATGTATTTTATTAAATGCAAAACAGTGAAGTTAAAGGTCTGGATTAAACCAACAAAAGCAAATTTACCACTTCATTCTTAACTTAGTCCATGTGCCTAGTTAATGTAGCACATAATAAGAAATTTGGCCGCTGCACTAAAACCATTGTATTACCATTGGAACCAATGAAATGGTCTTAAAATCTATACTGAAGTGTTGGAGCACTCCCTTCATTATTCTCTACTTATGTCATTCTCATAATTAGTTTTGTTGTTGCTGGGTTTCGTTGTTGCTCTCATTTTGGTTTTTTGTTGGTTTTTTGCACTTGCTGATATACACAGTGGTTGCTATCAGAGCATGCAAAAAATTACAATTCCTGTACTTTTCATGTCTTTTTTAAAATTTTAAAATCAAATCCCGTGTACTAAATCTGATTGGAAAAAATAGTGTGAAATTTCAACATGTACATGAAACAAAACCACACTTAGCTTTATATCTTTTCCTGTTTTCCATCTTCTCTTCATACTTTGATTTTTAGTTTCCTACGGTTTTCCAAACACCTCTGGGGTCTTAGATTAACATCCTATGATTCTTTCCCATTAAAAACTATAGGATGCTTTTCTTTTCCCAGTTTAGCCTCTCTTCTGCCTTATTTTATACCTTATTTCATTTTTTTCCATCTTTCTTAATACCTAATTCCTTCTGTTCTCTTTTATCTTTCTTCACTAATTTTTAATCTTTTTTCAGCTTAAATATCATTCTTGAATTTCTGGTTACTTATAGACAGCCTTAAAATCAGCTCACTTTCACCAGCTAAGAATTTTGCATCTTGTTACTTATCTTGATTCTCTCTCTGATGGGTGAGTTATTGAAATCTCAAAGTGGACTGTGAAGACCTTCTTGTGCATTGCCTGCTAAGTGAAACTACCTGATTCTACATCTAGTTTTCAGAAGGCTGAATGTGAATAACAACATCCTAATTTACCAAAGGTAACATTGAAATTCAAACCCATTTTTCCGTAGCTGTTTCTGAAGTACCCTTCCAGCGTGACACTCTACTCTCTAGAAATTAAAACCTATTTACAGTAGTAGCTGGGACTGAGACCACGTGGAGCAAGTCCCAAGTCCTTGCTATCTCTGCGTGTAATGCCTGTTAATATACCTAAAACCTAACAACAATACTCAGAAAAACCTCTTCAGAAATCTGTATTAATTAGTTTTTAAAGTCATGTTTCTGTCTAGCTTGCCATGTTTTGCCTTGGTTTGGTTTGTTTTCTTTTCAACAACAACAAAAATCCCCAACTGTCTCATCCTCCAAACAAGAAAGAAAGAAAGAAAGCCTTATTGCAATCCTTGTTAAGGTAAGTAGGTTCTTCCATGAAAAATGGTTACTTGCTTCCAGAGCTATTTCCTGTGATAAACGTCTAGGATACAAAGAATAAAAAAATATCACAAATTAACAATTAAAATGTTTCTATTGTCAAATTTTTAATTAAAGATAAAATTGAAGAACAATTTCTGTACAAAGAATGCTGATACTGAGAGGACTTTGTTTATATGCATAATTGCAAAAGCTCCTTTAGGTATAATTCAAACATTTACAAGAGGGGAGGGGCTTGTGTATTGAATACAGTAGGTTAGGTTTTCTTGGTGGCAAGCATTGCATTGTCCTTCTCTGGATATTTAAGCAATGAAAAGCAGAGATATGTTTTTTGAAGTCCCTACTCAAGCCTCTCATATTAGATCTTTGAGAGGACAGTTGGATAAGAGATAAAAGAAAATATTATTTTGTACATGACATATTTTTAAAACCAGTAGCAATTTTAATTTTAATTTTGTTTGTTTGAAAAACTCTTTTTTCTGATAACTATGTATTTTTCTAAAACCTTGTTTTCTTTTATGCTAATTATTGCCCTTTATAATAGGAATAATGTTCATGAACTTAGCAATAGCTAATTTTTATGTGTGAATTCTTGTTCTTATGATTACTCCTACTGAAAATAATCTGGTTTATTTTTTAAAAGCTGATTTATATTTTCAAGATTTCCTTACATTATATCAGTTTTCTTGATTACATTCTTGCAGTTTCATAATGATCTCTGCAGACAGATCTTAGTCTTTTTGTAAATAAAAAAAACAGACAAACTAGTGTTTTCCAAACTTTATGGGACAATTAGTGTCACTTTCAGCACTTCGAAGATTTTTTAATATGGGAGAAATATTTTATTTATAACTAATGTATGCAGAATTATATTTTTTACAGCCATTTAGGTCTGATCTGAATAATGTTTACAAAACCAACACTATATCAGTATTTAGATAATAATTTATACCTTAAACTATATGTCACTACTAGCATTTTGGAAAAAAAATACAGGAGATCAGATTGTCATGCAGTTAGGGTAGAGAACATAAAGGCAGTAGGTCTGGGTTATTTTCATATTTTTCTGACATCCAAGAACTCTCATAATCTCAGCTGTATAAAAGAGTAGGGACAAAATGTCCTTGCCTGATCAGGCAAATTAAAAATTTGTTGAAGAAGGGCATAGCCTTCTGCAGGTCCTGTGTGTCATGTAACAGCTAAATGCAGATGACTTGGAGAGCACCAGGAGCTCGTGTTTAGGCCACTGAATTCCCATGGAAAGTTTGATTCAGTTCCAGATGATGCCTGCACATAAGTGCCTCCATAGGGGTTAGATGTTCACTAGCTGTAGGTGTCCAGCCCGGATTCCGGACAGCCTCCAGCTGGCCAGGTTCCAGAAGTGTCCTTGTCCAAAGGGGCACTCTGGCAGTGTCCCTTAGACACCGGCCAGTGAAGCTGCTCGCCCGGCAGGGTGACGCACCGGGAGCGAGGAGCTGCAATCGCCAGCTGCTGAGGTGGAAATAAGGTGAGAGGGACTCCTGATACGGATGAATTCTGTGCGGCTTTATTGGAGGAAGCCCAGCACAGAGGGAATCCAGGGACCAACAGCCCTGAATGCTCTCTGTGACCACTTTATGAGAGACACATGCTAACCAATCATATGAGGGTCCAAGGGAAGAGCAAGGGCAGGACCAGGGGACAGGTCCAGTGGAAGGGGGAGAGGGGAGGAGGTATGAGGTAACCGTAAAACAATCATCCACTAACAGGTAACCTTCTAGAAGGGGGGAGATGATAGACACAACTAGTAACCAAGTAAATTTGCCCTGGGCTAAACCATGGTCACTTCAGTCCCCAGGGGGAGCTTAGCAGTCTTGGCAGCCCTCCACCAAAGTCCTTTCTTCTCTTCTTGGGCTTCTGCTACCCCTGGAGTTCCGGAGGTAACTTACACGGCTGTCACAGTTAGATATCAATACTTTTGTTATGGTTTATGGACATCTTACTGAGGACACCAAGTATAATAGAGAAACATTAATCTGACAATAAAATCTTCAAGCAAAAAAATGATAATATTCACCATTGTGAAATCATGTGAGATATTTTAGCCATGAAGAGTTGTTCTTTATTTTGATACTGAGGTCTCCTTGGAGGAAAACATTCCTGCTGGGGAAATTTCTGGTAATACTTTACTGACTTCCTCTCAGCTATTCCATCTTGGCAGAAGCTTGAAACAGTTTCTGTTTGAATGCCACTTCTTGAATAAATGAAAAGGTGTCATAATCATGTTTACAGAATGTACTCTTGTCCATGGTATCAAGCATATGGCGTGATAAATATTGTACCTACCATATGGGGGTTGAATATTACAGGAAATGTAGCTCATTAGCCATATCTCTACTGGTGGTTAGATGTAGCATGCACATACGTTCTGCATATTACTGCGGTTGTAACTAAAAGTAGGACACTTAGAATCTGTACTTATTTACTCCACAATGTCCTCCAAGAAAATTCCCTCCTTCCAGCTGAGCCAGTAGGAGTTCCAATAACTTTGTCTCAGCTGGAAATTGCTCTCTGCAATAAATCATGGTCATTTCATGCTTTGATGCACCATACTGAAACGTGTCAAAAAAAAACCCAACAATATATACAAAGCAAATTCTTGCTATAATCAACACAGCATATTTTTTTCCTCTAATAACTAAGAAAAAATCGACAATTGCAAACAGTCATAAAAATAAGAGTTTCTAAAAAACCCTTATATGGCATTACTCTCTTCAGCTCTGCTTTGTACAGGCTAAAGTGCTACAGGTTTTTGCTCTGGGTTTGAATGTTGCTTTGGCTATGTAGGCAGACAGGGGTATGGCATAATTGTTCAGTCATATGCACTAAATAGTCTTAAAATGAGGGGTGTTTTGAAGAATGTATTCATCCTAGTGGCATTAAGAAATTTTTACTTTTTAATGTTTTCCTTGATGGTAGATTCCCCAAAGGATAGCAAGTCTGATTAATACTGTAATTGTATAAATACCACGCTGTAAACTAAAATAATTGCCATACATATTTGCAAAAGTATTTGAATTAAGGAATAATTCTAAAGAAAAGTAAAGTAAAATAACCTCATGTGTAGAAGTAATGATCTGTATTCTCTCAGTGGTAAATATGATCTTTGGCTCAAAGATGGCAGTCATTGCACACTGTCTTGAATTATCATCTTATACATCCCTGTGGTCTTGACAGATTTTCTCTCCCCTTTTGACACACTACTTTCAATTTTCTAGACAAATGGAACTAGACTATGCACCCATTGGTGGCGAGGAAAGTCTTACCAACTTCTTGTCCCCTAGGAAGAGATAACTGTAAGAGAAAAAGAGAAACATGGAATTTAAAAGAACATAGATAGATAGATAGATAGATAGATAGATAGATCCAATCAAAATATCTGATTTTCTCAATGTGACAGTAGCACCTTGCTGCTTCCATTTGTTTTTTTCTTAATTATTTCATATGTTACAGGAGAAGCAGATTAATTTCATATAATACATTACCTTTGGACTATTTAAAATAATTGGTATGGTATTTTCCACAACAGCTTAATTACCATACATGCAATAAATACACACAGTTTACATTGCAAATGCAGGTATATTCTGGAATTAAGATAAATTCTTTTGATCCAGCTTTTCTTGATGAATTATAGATAGCACAAAGTATCTCTTTAGTAAGTGTCACTGTTATACAGGTGTAATCAAATTTTTTAGAATATGAAATAATTGGAGAAATGTACTTTTAGTGTCAAAGGAAAAAATGTATATGTAGAAGTATTTGAATGGCAAATTACTGAAATGTCTAAAATCTCAGAATCATAGAATGGTTGATATTGGAAGAGACCCCTAGGTGCCATCTTGTCCCAAATCCCTGCTCAAGAAAGGCCAGCTACAACACACTAACAAAGAATACATCCAAATGGCTTTTGAATATCATCAAGGATAGACACCACAAGCTCCCTAAGTAACCTGAGGTGTGATGTACCTGAATGTGCCAGTGTTTGGTCACCCTTATGGAAAAACAGTGTTTTCTTATCTTCAGTTGAAGCTCCCCATCTCAGTTTTTGACTGCCAGCTCTGAGCCTTGTTCTGTCCTCTTTGCCCTTGTCCCCTGTCACACCTTTAGGTATTTATACACATCTGATGGGATCTCTCAGCTCTCTCAGACTTACCTCTGAGAGATGCTCCAGTGCCTGGATCACTTTTGCTGTCCTTTGCTGGGCTCTCTTCAGTATATCCATGTCTCTCTTGATCTGAGGAGCCCAGAATCAGACTCAGCACGCCTACATGAGTAGAGGGAAAGGACAACCTCACATGATCTACTGGCAACATTGGGAAGGAAGTAGGAAGAAAATGGGAATGAAAAGACAGAAATAAGGAAAAATATAGTTATGTGCAATTTTGTTCTTATTTTCTTTGTCTTAGTCAGGGGAGGGCATATGTTCAGCCATGTAAATGTTTATCATGAAGATACAAAAAAAATAAAAATTAAGCAGATCAGTACCACCAATCTTGTAGTAACCCAGATGTTGAATATTTTTTTCCTTATTTTATAAGTTACTTATATTACAAATAATGACCATGCATTCAGCAGTATTCATCTATGCTTTATGGAAGTATGTTTCCAAAGTACCTTATGAAAGTTGTCATTATTTAGGTGGAGAAAATTATGCAAAATGATGTACAGTGATTTGCCAAGTGTCTCAAAATAAGCCAGTAGCTGGCTTAAAATAGAACTGAGGTCTGTGGGGACCCACCTGATACCCTCTCTGTAGGAATACATTTTGCATTGGACATTGGTTAGAACAATTCCATTTTTCATTTCAATTATAAGTTAAAATTAGCATAATTAATATTAATTGGATCTCTTATATATTCCAGCTTGCTGATTAATCTAAAAATATGTAGATATATCTTTTGTAGATAAAGATATGACATAATGAGGGTTAAATTGCAATGTATTTTATTTTTATGTCCATTTGCTTGATTTCAGCATGCATTAAAAAAAACCCCAAACCAAACAAATAATAACACTACAAAACCCAACAACTAAGCTTCTCTGCATTAATTGCACTTTATACTAATGGCAGATTTCTGCTTTCAAAGATAATTCCCACTAAATTCCCTTAGGGAAGAAAGTTCATCTCAACTTACGAATTCTAACCTCAAAGAGAATTAACTCCAGAGTGTTGCAAACAATTTTCAGGTGCCCACAAATTCAAGGCTTCTCCAATTTTACTTAAAGCTTTTAGATTACATTATTTATGACCTTGTGATGGCAAAGAAAGGGATGAGGCCACAAAAAACTATAAACTAAAAGAATACTTTTATCGTTCCTTAGTCCCCTGTATTCCAGACCTTTTATACCACCAACCTGATATCTATGTTGGAAAGATCACAGTGAGTCCAACATACAACGCTATATGGAGGTGAGTATTAATTTTCCAATTCACTATCTAGCTTTATGGTTGCATAAGTAGACTCTAACTAGACAGAGGCAGTTCACACTTCCTGAAAAAAGTGTTTCTGAAGCATGGACATTGGATACTCTTAAATTCAGAAATTTAATGAAGAATATATCTCTGTTTAAAACCATGTCATCCCTCTCTGATCAAATAAATATTAGGATAATTCAAGTTTCCTAATGAGCAAAGCAGTGATGAAAGAAATCTTTTAGTCAATGGATAGCATGACTATATCATGTAGATAATTTTTGTTATGTTTCGTCAAAGAATCTTAAATTTTTCCCTATCTTAACTTCTACAAATACAAATGACAGATCTCTTTCCATATTCTCTCCAATGACATTTGCAGTAAATTTAATTTATAATATTGTACCAAATATCCACTGCTACACTGTCATTGAGATTATTGAAATGATAGTTCTGCTAGATAATCTATCAATCCAAACTGCAGGACTTGGGCCAATCTCGTCTATATTAAAATTACCTTCCCTGTAGGAAAGACATAATTCTTCTCTTTTCTTTCACAACTTTGCCTTCTGTTTTGAGTTTTATGAATAATTGCTTTCTACTGATCAAAACCAAATTCTAATATACTGCACAGATGGCCATTGATCACTATAAGCACTAATGTATAAATAAAAATATGTTTATGTTTCAAACTAAAACTGACATCTCTATAATAAGACCTCAAACACACAAGCTAGTACATTACTACACCATATCCAGAGAGGTTGATTGCTCAGCTTCTGTGAGAGATTTTCCAGCTGAAATATGGATCCTATATTAATGAAATATAGAAATATTAGTATATATTTTCTGTGTAAAAAACCCTCTATGTATTTGATTGTTAAATTAACTGAACCCTAGGATTCTCCATTAATTAAGATAGTACTGCAGGTATATATTTTAACCAAAGTACATTTACAACTTTGTCTTGGTATGCCACTATAAACCTGTTTTCTAATTCTGTTTTAGATGAGGAGTTGTCTGATATTCCCTTCCCAATCTCTAGTGGGTAATTACCCATGCCACATGATCACCATGCAATTTATGTACAATTGCTCATCTGTTGTTGATAAAGGTCATAAATAAATATATGGCAAGTCAGAACTGTGATGCATTAGAAATGCTTTCAGGGTTATTGGCACTTGAAAAACTTAGGTAAATATTAATAAAGGGAGAGGGAGAGGAGAGGAGAGGAGAGGAGAGGAGAGGAGAGGAGAGGAGAGGAGAGGAGAGGAGAGGAGAGGAGAGGAGAGGAGAGGAGAGGAGAGGAGAGGAAAATTTAGTTCAGTTTTTAAAAATTACCTGAGCATGTTTTTCTCTTTCTTATGCACCATGTAATCTATATTAGGTTTGACAGGTGTAGACCAACAGTTTAGAAATAAGTGAAAACAGATCTCTACCCTGAAATTCTCCATACCTTCTCTTTAAAGATTTTCTCCTTGCTGATTGTGAGAATGGCCACTAAGTTGCTAATTCTGTAAAATTCAAACCAGGACCCCAAACCTATTAAAACAAAAAAAAAAAAAAAAAGGAACTAATCAAAGCCTGTTACAGAAAGGTCTAAATTGAAAATAATTTGTGGCTTTGGTAAGATTTCAATATTTTGTATTTCTTTAAATACATTACTTTAGTCCATTCATTAGCTAAGGTCTTCTTCCCAAAGCTACTGTGCTGTACATTGTGCTTTTAGATTAGGCTGCCTTTGCTGAATTCTGAAAGTACCTCAAGTGTTGCAAGCATTATCTGCTTTCCTTTTCCACAAAGAAGCATAGAGGTCAATAAAAATCTTACTGTTGACATCTCAGTGGTTTGAATCTAACCTTGACAATGGTATAGGAAGACCATTTTCCTTTCCTGGGATATTGCCGGCTTTCTTCTTATTGGACTTGAATGATTCTATTAAGTAGGACAGGATAGTTCCCAGTTCTTCTGCTCTTATATGTTAGATTATGAGATGTAGAAGAAAGGATCTTAGAATTTAATTATAACTTTCTACTCAGGAAATTCCCCAAGGAAATTCGTAGTTTGGCTTTTTCCTCTATCCATAAACAGAATCTTTTGGTCACTTTGGCAAATAGTGCTCTTCATTACTGCAATAGGAAAATCATTATCATTGAGCAATATTTTAAAAGGAGATTATGAAAAGAAAAATCAGAAAATACAATTTCTTCCATCCTCTTTTTATCTTTTTCGGTTCACTTTCTATTTTTCCCTTCTAAAACTGCTTCCATTTTCTAAACATCACTAATCAAAGCACCTTCCATTTTTTAGGTGTTTCAAAGAAAACTGAAGCTCATGATTCATGCCACTTAAAAATTATGTTTTCCCAGTGCTAATGCTGAGAAAAAAAGAGAGAGTTTTGTCTACAGATTATTGGCCAAAATAAGATATGTGAAGACGAACAGAAAAATCACTCTAAAGTAAAGAAATAGAAATTTGCAGATGAATATGTTATCTGTCTGGCAGCTACTTACCTGTGCGAGGTATAAAAGGTATTGTGGGAAAAGGACACTCAGTCCCCACATTTCCAGTAGCAGAAAAAGCTATATAGACATGGGAATATATAGGAGACAAAAATATAGAAGTCTAACATTTGTCACCTGTTGACGAGTGTGTAAGGCATTAACTGATATAAAAACCTTCTTGATCATCCTGCATAGATGTGAATCTGTGACTGAATCTTATCTGCTTTCTCCCTGTTAGAAGAATGATGTCCATAAGAGCACAGTTTGGTCAAATATTCTATTTAATATTACTATTCTATTGTTTATTATAGTGCTTTCCAAAGTAATATCTAGGTTTCTAATGGATTAGAAGTGGGCTGAGTCAATTCCTATTGCTTTCTATTCTTTCAACAACAGAGGTCTTCCTAGCAGATCTCTTGTAGTGCCCCAAGCATGTCAATGAGATGCAAAGTCAAAAGCGTTTGAGTCCTGGAAACAAAAATCTCAAAATGGAAAATCAAACCCACAAGCTTTGCTTGGTGAAACAATGTGAGGTCTCCTCCTGAGTTCTGCCTGGATCAAATTCCTCTCTTACTGTAATAGTGATATATTTCCCTCATAACTGATGCTTAATGGCTATAAATATTGATGTCTGCTCCCTTCCAATTATGACTAAACCCAAATTGCCTAAGAGAAGTTTACTGTAAAACACAGTTAATATGAAGAACAGACTTCTTTCCCTAGTCAAAAAAGCCATGTGTTGCTATGGGTCGTCCTCCATCCAGGTTTTGAACTAGTTGCTAATTAACCATCATTGTTAAGATGCCTTATTGTATGCTCCCAGATTCCTACTTCCCTTCCACAGAGGCAAGGCAGCTGTCACTTTTATGATCCATCGTACTGGATACCTCAGATCTTTCAAGTGACACCAGAAGTCAGTGTGTGGGGAGCCAACTCAGTGACCAGCAAAGAGCACTATCCTCACTCTAGAATGTATATTGCGTTAGATGTTAAATCTGTGTTTGAACCTGGCTTTAAAAATACTCAACATAGTGAAGAAGTCAGGATAGTTAAATTGCTAAGAGGTTTTGAGTCAAATATATCAACATAATTTTATAAGTAAGAATTTTTAAAATATTGAGTACTACATTCCAAAATCCCCAGACATCCAACATTTAGTAAGCTGTACACCATTTTATTTTCCAAAATATAAGAATATGGTCCATTTAAAATTAATTAATTGCCTACAGTGGTATTTTTACTACTAAGTATGTGCACTATTTATCTTAAATATATACCAAACAATCATTATCATATACGAAAACCCAAGAAATTTTAAATATAACACAAAGTAAAGATTTTACTCTGTTCCTAAATGCATCCTGATTACAAAATAATTGCCAATTGGTAACAAATATCTAATTTAGTGTTTAGGTATATTATAGGCCAAAGTAATGGCATGCATGGAACATGGGGCCGCATTCCATGACAGAAAGGTTCCAGAGAAATGTTTGATCATTCTTTGTGATGCATAAAATATGTCACAGCTGTACTATAAAAGATATCAGCCATCAGGTAAGGCTGTCATTTGCCCTTACTGGATTGTATTGGAAAAACACAGTGTTTCTGCCTTGTACTTGTGTGGGATTATTGCTGGAGAAAACACAACCTATTTAGTCTACATACAATATTACCATAACCCTGTTCTATTTCAAAAGAAAGTAGTCATAAAATAAACATGGTAAGGAGAATAGATCTGGTTGATATTTTGTTTCAACATACACCCATTTCATACCTTATAAGTTGTGAATATGTTAAGTACTGGTCTACATTAAAGCTAGGTTCTACAAAAGGATTGCATATTTCTCTGGGGACTAGTTCCTTTCATTTGATTTCTGTTATGCACACATCTTATTTTAGTTCAAAATCTAAGCCTGTGTCACAAATAATATGTATAACAAAAGAACAATGGCAGTAAAAAGAGACCAAAATTTATAAACATCTACTATATTTTCCATTAACTCACAGATTCTTAAAAAATGAATTTATTAAAGCATCCTTGGTATTAACATATTCAACAAAATACATAGAAACTATAACTGCTAGAATTTTAGTAGAATTTAAAGATTTTTTGTCTACTAAATTTGCCCATCAGGAAGCACCTTTATCAAAAATTAATACGCCATTATTTATTGGGTAGAGAGGAAATTTCATACTCTAGCGTAGCAAAAATTGCCTGTTAAAATAACCTTGGAGACTGGCCTTTATGAACATTTATTAAATGTAGTATAGTCAGATAAAATATAATATTTTAAAACAGGAGATGTAGGAAGCACACCAAAATGTGTTGGGTAGACCAGCAGTTAAAGTTTAAAACAGCTATTGCATCAAACAGTATCTTTATTGAAATGTTGAGATAGATGTTATTCTCTTTTTCTAGTTTAATGTGTTTATAGTTTGGAGTAATGAGTTTGGTGTTGATGATCTGAGATTTTACTCTGGGGTCTTTTGGTGCTCAAAATTGCTCTAATTTACAGAATGAAACATTATCATTAGTTAAAAAGCCACAAGAAAAACAGAAATGCAAGATAAGGAATATTATCATAAAGGTAAATTTATTCAGATTCACATGAAATGATACACAAGCTGATGAATAACAATCGCAGCTTTCAAGGCCATTAGAATCAATTTTACCTGTTGTGTAAATATCTTGGGGCTTTCAAAAACTTTTCAAACTTAAACAGATGTATCTAAATGACAGTTTTAGCATTAGTTGCTCAGTAAGAAAATGAAAGTCATTATTTTTTTAATTGAGTTTGAAGAAACACTTTTCACAGAGAATTAACATACGGCACAACAGACAAAATCGATTAAGGCCCGCCATCTGGCAGAAGTCTAGAAAAGTTGTTGCCATATGTTTTGACCAAGACTGCAAAATAAACTGTTTTATACTGTCAGCACCTCCAGTTCAGTTTTATAAATTACATTTGGTTTTATTATATATATGAAAAAGATTAGGAGAGGTTTCATCTATGACTGGCTGCTTAATTGGAAAACAGACGCTATATAAAATTTTAAAAGAGGCACAGGGTGATTTGGACTCAGTTTGAAAGCTGTTTGACAGCTGTAAGTAACAAAAGTGCAAGGATTGCTATAAATTGTTTATTAGACAGATCTTTAATTCTTAATAGGTTATATTTAAATCATTCTTCAAGATTCAGCAATTGTAGCTTTTCTTTGACAATTACAGAAGAAAATATAATACAAAATTCCTAGGCAGAGGGGAGGAATGTTCATGAAATTCATAGGTAACATCAAGAAGTGGTGAAATGAAAAAAAAAACCAAGCAAAACACATATTTTTCTTTAAAGGATATAGTTTCATAAAGAATAGATTTTAAAAATCAGTATATATGTATGTTTCTGTTGGAAAAATAACATCTCAGGTTCAAATGAAATTTAGGAATGTTAATCTCTTTTGCAGCTGCTATTTTTGTTTTATGGTATTTTTACAGCTGTTTTTAATTTCTTTTAAGAAATACTAAACCTTTCAGAGTATTCCCAAGTGAAACACCATGGTACAGATAATTGGTTTCATTGCAATTCAGATTATGAACATCATTTTTCAGTTGTTACTTTCAAACTATATACACAGCTAAATCTGTAAGCCATTTTCTTTATTTCAGCTACTATCAAAAAGGGAGAAAATAGCATTAACTATCACAAAGCTTTAATGCCTTTGTGAGGATTTGTGACGTTTGAAAATGTTTACTCTCTAATGAAGAATGGTCATAATAAATGCAAAACTATCTTCTAAGATATTCATGCTTATATGGTGTATATATATGTGAACAAATCAATTATTGCTGGCATAAGGCATTATAAATTGACCTTTCTATGCACCACAAAATCCCTTGTATTCTGAAGAGGTCCATTCAAAGGGAATATGGGTATAGAAGAATTTTAATACAGTTTTGAATAAGTTTCATGACAACTATAACTGAAGAGCTGTTAATAAAATCTCCAACATTACCTCTGTCCTGTGCTTTGTGCACGCCATGTATTAGTTTGCTGTCAAAACTCTTGTAGGAAGAAACCAGGCTTTTTCTCCCACCCTTTCCCTCCCCTGAGCCTCTGGAAATACAAGGGACAAAGTGCTAAGCAACACCTGGATATTTCTTTTTATCCTTATGTTCAACATGTGGTTCCACATTGTATTTACGACATATCCTTTAAGCCCTGAAGCAAATTAGCTTTTATTTTCCTTCATAGGCTTCTATCTATGTCATTGCTGTAATATCAGTGTGCTTCATAAGGAGTAATGAATTTATTCTCAGAACACTCCTATGAGATCAGGAAATATTTGAATGAATATTTACTATGACAGAACAGAGAGAGGCACAGAGAAGTGTAGTAACATTTCAAGCAAAGCAGAAGCCCAGACTGCTCAATTTTAACCCATGGTGTTTTTCACAAGACACCTCTCACTTTTCCAGAGGATCTTAGCTCACTCAGGTTGATCAAAACTTGCCTTATTGCCGAGTGAAGACCTAACTCATACTGATCTGAATTTGTACAGTTTTATCTTGACCTGAAATTAAATGGAGAACAAAAGTCAAATACTTATGTGATCAAATAATAAAGGACCTTATCAAAACATGCACACACAAGGAAGTCAAGTTCATGCTGCATGTGTAACCTTGTCTTTGTCATTTCCGGATTCCAAGTGCTTCTCTTTGTTGCACATTTCACTTGACACTAGGGGTAGGAGGCAGTGTCAACACTAACATATTTGCAAAGAATACTTGACAAACATAAAAATTTCAAAATATTTTGTTGCTTGGCAAACCGACAGTGAAATTTTTATTCAATATATCTTTTATCCATACTTTTTAAAAAATATCCATATATATATATCTACAAACAGTGAGGCAGGAAGGCTTACATCATTCCATATATCTCAAATCTTGCTTTCATATGCATCTTCATACAATTGAAAATAAAAAAGAAGGACATCTTCAGGTTCTGCTTTACTCCCTATGGACTGCCACACATTTTGGAATTCCTGTGAGCTACAGACATGTGCACAGAACCACAAAGAATATAAAGCAGACATTTATGACATCAATTACAGAATTCACCATGAATTAATGTAAACCCTTAGCCTGGTTCACACATCAACGCCAATTTCACTCCAGCACTAAGAGACACAGTAAGACTGATCCCCAGGCCAAATTTCATTTTTTTAGGCAAATACTCATTGTCATCTTTGTGACTTAGGAACCCTCTTTTTAAAAATGGAATATACAGGAGACTAATCGTAACTTATAGACAGTTGAGAGTTAGAGCTTATTGAAAGAGAAGAAAGTGACCAGAAGAACAATTGAAAAATATATCATGCAGGTATTTCTATTTTGTAGCTAGCTATCAAGAGCTCACTTGTTTGTTTTCAGCTCAGGTCTTCATTCAAAAATAAGTTTTGCAATTTAAATTGGTAAAATAATCATTCTTCATAAGCATTCATCATCAAATTTCTCAGGAAACCATGTTCTGAGGTAAAGTGCTGTTTTTATTGACAGCTATTTTGTATTTCCATTGATAATCTGGCAAAACATTAAATTTTTCTGACAAAGCTTTCAGGTCATATAAGAATTGGTGAAGTAGTAAGTTATGATGAGGACATGTTACTATTAGCAAGTGATACATATTTCTCGTGTAACTGATCTCAGTCCAACAGCATACACCTTATGGCAGACATATGCACAGCTGTATGTCTGGCAACAGGACTGGATGATCATAATTTGGAAATTAGTGACACACTAGAATATAGAAATAATGGTCAGTAATTGGCTAAACCTAACCAAGCAGCACAGTTTGGTGACTATGGTGGACCTGGTCCCTGGTTATACAGACAAGCAAATAATGAGGATAATATTCAACCTTGAAGAGTCAGATATTGAAGAAGTCTTCAACTTAGTAAAGTGATCAAGGTCCTGTGGTTCACCAGCTCCTAAAATAAAAGAATTGTTTAAAAAGGAGAGTTTTCTTACACATTCTTGGCATCTTTGACCATAATAAATTTGTAGGGCCAAAGCATTTACATGAGAGAATGAGAGAAATATGGAGATCAATATATATTTTATGAAAGAATTAACTATATAATGTGAAGAATTAGAATAGAAAATGTGGATTTTTTTTGGCCAATCTTTCACCCATATATTATTATATTATATTTATATTATATTATATTATATTATATTATATTATATTATTCAATATTTATAGCAATTACTTATGGATCAAAATTCTCTTCAGAGATATCAAAAGTATAACTTATAAGTAGTCAAGTTGTTTTCAGGAAGAGAATTGGTTTGCTTTCTTCTTTCTTAAAGACAGATTTAATTTATAACTCACATTTTATACGAAAAAATCTCCCATATCCATCATTGTTAAAAACAGCACATACTTAATATACCTAAAGATTACAGAATGGAGATGTGGGCATTTGTATTTTTTTTTATCTTTTCACTTTTTGCTGCTAACAGTATTTGGCATATGGTGTTTTGTAATTTCTTTCACACAAGCAATCAGGTGGTGTTTCTTTTGTTTTATGAATGCTTGCCAGGGGAATAAGAGACTGAACTTTACTCTCACTCCCCCCAAAAAATATGAACATATAAAAGAAATGATATGAAAACCACAAAAGCTTACAGAATAACTCAAGGGGAAATCTCCTGTCTGTCTGTTTTCCAATAACTTAACTGAATTTTAAAACATACTAGATTCAAAGGCTCAGTGTCCTTAGAATCAAACACTAAAGACGGCTCCATTCCTGAAATGATTGAATGGAAATTTATCAGGCAATATAATTATAACATAAACAAAAAACAACCAGAGTAATAGTAAGAGTAATTTGGGAGAGAGAAAGAGAGAGAGATAGAGAGAGAGACACAGAGAGAGAGAGATTTGGTAAATTAAATGTCAAGGTAAATAGAAGGAAGATTCAAAAGAAAGTTAATTGTTGAAAGCAAATAAGATTTAGAACTTCAGAATAAGATACTCAAGTGAAAGATATACATGGAAAGGGACAGGTTTCAAAGCATCACTTGCCAGATTTATTAATTTTAATTGAAGTAGGGGATAACTTCTTCTCAGAGATCATCTATCAGGTACAATGGAGAACGTAAAGAAGAAATGTAGAGAACCACCTAAGATGAGATTTGTTTACTTCAACCCATTTTTTTCTGCTCTCAAGCCACAGCTAATGAGGGACCATGGCAGGGCTTCTGAGGGTTATGTTTTTTTCCTAAGCACACAAAATTGTTCATATTCTAACATGTTCTTATTCACTGCTTCTTCAATTTTGTACGTCCTCCACAGGCTTTGCAAGAAAATAATATATTCTTCCTTATTGTACAATAAAACTGAGGCTGTTTAGTAAGCCAGAAGAGTTTTGTTTTGTTTTGTTTTTGGTTTTTTTTTTGCAAGATCCCAGCAGAAAAACTTTAAGGAATGAGGAATACTTTAATTTACCAAACTAGTAGGTTTTCCAGCCTTACTCAGGGTCTTAAAGGGCATGGATGAGTACAGCCATACCTAAACTGTCTTCTGATATTTCTAGCTCTTTCACAGCAAATCTGCTTTAACTTAAAAATCACATAGCTAGTTCAGTATTATGTCTAAACTTGAAGGAATTGTTTGACCTAATGGCTTTAAATTTATTGCCTTCCCCTTCAGAACACTAGCAAAAGAGCATTTCCCCACATTAAGTTACTGTTGTTGGGTACAACTTTTTTAAACAGTGAAATTCTTCTGAAAAAGTAAAACACTCCCGAATCCTGTGGACATTACTATGACTGCAACAGAGGAGAAAATCCATTCTGATCCTTAAACTGTGTGTTCTGCCAGAAACAGCATCTTAGAAACCTGCACATATATTGAGAATTTAGAGGGAAGCAATGCCTCTCTTCATTCTCAGTCAGAATGCCAAGATTGCTGCTGAATGCCAGTGGAGGCAGAGGATGAATAAGGGTCATGAGTCCCACCATGCTCATGGAGGCCAGCGTGCTTTGAGACACAGAGAGGCTTCAAGGAGGGATAAACTCTGGCATAGGTTTGAAAACATGTATCCCACCCATTATGACTGCTAGATCATCTGGTCATTGGATTAGTCCTGTTCAGTTTCATTCAGCAAGAGCTTTTTCACTTTATCCTAAAAGACAGTTTACTTTGCCAGAATTAGGTATAATGAATTACACACTGTTTCTTCATATAATGAAAAAAAGGTTATCTATTGGAATCTTATTGCAATTTAGCTATTAGAAAGGCTAAATTGAAGCCAGAAACATGGCTCTACAGAATATGTATATGAGAAGCATTGTTGAGACCTGGTCACATAGAATAAAAGAGCAGAACCGGATTGAGATCTGTAAATTTTGCTGAATTCTGAAATTCATTTTTGTTTACATTTGTGGTACTTATTCTGGTGTGATGATTTTCACTGATCCACTTAGATTAAAAGTCAGCAAAGATTCCCCCTGCAATCAAGAATTAAGCGTACTTAACAAATAAATGTTATTTTTACAGCAAAACAAATGTTATACCACTAAACTAATACAGAACAAGACACAAATACAAAAAAATTCTTTTTCACCTTAAAAAATAATGTGGCACTTGTCATGTTTTGCAGTAAGACCAATGAGGAGTTCATTTTGCACTCTGATCTTTCCAGTTTTTCTTTTGCTAACCCAAACACATAACAAGGATCTGTTTAGGCAACATATTATTCCTTTTATACTCCAAAATAGATTACTACAACAAAGCTACAGTTAATTATTTAATGTTTGGCCTAATTTTCAAATCAATACATTGCAAGCTCACAAATAGCCTACATTTTTATAGTCCTTGCTTTTGATAAGGTGCTAACACACACCAAGCATACATCCATTGCTCAAGCATCAAACACTTTATTATAATATGTATCTTGAAAACCAAGAGACATTGCAGTTTTGTGTCTATATTCTACTGCTTTGACTCTGAAAGTCTGTGCCATTAAGAAACATGAACACTTTCTGTCCCTGCCCTAAATAGTGAGGAGAGAAAAGTTGTTCCCAAATCAGGACTTAGAGACATGTTACCCTCTCCTGAAGAGCTCAGATGGAAATGTATTCACAAACAGAATACCACCTTAAGGTCACCATTTTCCTCATGGCACACTAAGAATAAAACATGTTATTCTGGCAGAGGAATTTTGTGTTTTTGTGAAGTTCACTTTTTAAAACCAGACATAAAGATGCCCATGGCCATAATAGCATCTCAAGGGGGAAAAAGCCAGCACTTTCTTTCTTGTCTGTAAAACCACATACCCCCAGTAAAGCTAAATTGAACAAAACTACCCTCATGTTTTCAGGATTTTCAAAGAAATAGTGTAACAGTAGCCTACAGGTGGTAACATTTTAAGAAAAGTGCATCTGAATGGAGACCAAAGATTCCAATGCCCGTTACAGGACAAAAAGCAGGACCCGAAGGAAGAGGAGGTACATGCCTCTATTTAACATAAGTCCTAGTGTCGAGCTCTTCATCTACAGCAGGAGGTGGCCTCTCCTAAGGCTAAGTGCCTTAAATTGTACATGCACAGTTCAAAAGTGGGGGTCTCTGGGGAAAACTTCATGAGGAAGGAATAATGCTTTTTAAAAAAATTTATTTCCAAGTAAAGTAAAAAGTTTAATTCAATATACAGATGTGCTTTTTTCCCCCCCTTTGATCTCTGAAAAGCTCTGGGTAAACACATCTAACAGCTCTCAGCTGCATTTGTTTAGCTTAGGTAGCTGGAATTTTACAACAGGCAGTTGGAAGAACAATTGGATTTCTACTGCAATTGTTCTAAAAGAGACTGAACAGTCTTTTCAAGCTAAATAGGACCTCAGAGTAGAAATTTACCTGTTGTAAATTTAGATTAATTTTAATTGAGATAAACAGAGGTACTGATGACTAATTCTCAGTAGCTGATTCCAAATTTTTTAAATCTCAAACAAAGATACAAACTGTTAGTATGCTCAAATTTTCTAACCATGTATTTTTATCTTTAAAAAATCTAACACAGAACAAAATCTATTTCTGGCCATATCTATAATTTTTTTCCTAATTGGCCAATATCTTATTTTTAAAGAAATCTGCACAAGTAGCATTTAGGTTGTAGGCTTTTGTAGTTATTCTCTAGTTTTCTGGAGTGTATCTGATAGCAATACATGGAAAAAAAAAATTGAGTTTTCCTTTCAGAAATGTGTTCTGAAAAAGGAATCATAATTTCTAAAAGCAGTGGTGTTGTGGTAGTGATATGGTGTATTTGAGATGTGTATGCAGGCACATGCATAGAGCAGATTGAAATATGTGATGTAGAAAGGCTTTTCTGGCAGCAGCTTGGAGTGCAAATGTAAATCATTTCCTCTTTTTAGCACTTAGGCAAGTGTACAAAATGTTGTCTTACCATCATCTGTAGATCAAATACAGAGCATGTTATGTACACATATGTGTACAGACATACACACACCCATGCAAACAGTGAAATATAAAATTTTTATAAATAAAGCCGTGTTACAAAATTGTGTTTATATGAATTTATTTTTTCATATAACCATAAGTACACCCATACAAACATGTTACTATGAATGCATGTTTTCCATCAAAATAGAAGCAATTTATTGTGTGTGTATGTGTCCTTACGTCTTGTAAAGTACATGAAAATACCTTTGATCTCTTTATGCAGGGCTAAAACTCTATTACACATTTTAGCAAATGCTGACAGTGAGTTTTCAGTAGTTGAATATCTCCTCAGCCTCACCTGATGTCATTAAAACGAAAGGACAGGGTGAACACCTCCATGTGGACAAAAGAATGTGTCAGTGTGAATTATTCTGAGGTTGTAGAAATGAGCCTTTTCCCTTTCTTCTTTAAAATAAATGAAGTGATTTTAGCTTTTCTTAAACTCAAATGTACAGTAATGGATTTTTCACTGAGTTTCTGAGTTCCTTGTAAGTGGATCCTATTTTAAGGATAAAATGTTAGTACTACCAGAAACACAGACCAGATCTACCTTAGCACTAAAGCCGCCAGACTGTCTTAATACCAGGTCCCTAGTCAAAGCACATGAAAGCAATTAAAAAATAATTAGAAAAAAAATTAGAAAACCTATAAAAACACAGACCTACATTTAATCTACATCATTAATTCTTAAACAAGTAAAATTAATTATATTGTTGTTGCTGAATTTAGAGAAAAGCACTGAATAGAGAGGATGGAAATAGGAAAGAGACAGCCAAGCATTACCTGGTCACACACTGATATATGTTGATTTGATGTGTAAGTCTCAGGGTCACATTTGTCTAAATTCAGTTTTGCCACTTCTTAACTTCTTTTAACAATAAAATGACGTCAAAAAATCTTAACTGAAAGGTTGTTTAAAAATATGTGAGAATGAACAGTACTGCTGAGAGAATGTGTTAACCTAAACCAGAGTTTTTATAAAAATGTAAACATTTTTTACACTGATTGTCTTTAGCTGGCATAATAAAGCCATATTCTAAAACATATTTGTCTCTTATGTCAGCCTTCCTACTAATAGCAATTTCAAAAGACATCTCTTTATATTGAGCTAACTCCTCCAGGTGCCTTACTTTCAGAGACAGACATGGCTCCCAGGGCAATTATCCCACTCATCAGTTCTAGTTTCACTAGCAATCACACACTGATAAATGGAGAGTCAGCTGCTCCACTCTCTGGAACCCTAAACACATGCACACCCCATACACTCACACTTATGCAGAGAAGAGTCAGCCCTTCACTCACAACAAGAAAAATGGAGTTATATTGAGAAGATGGAACACACTGAAGTGATGAGGCCACAGAGCGGCAAATGTATTGACCAGGTAATTGTACAAACAGGACCGGCCCTAATTGTTCAATTAACCCCCTATTTTTCTGCTTTTCCTTCCTCAAACCTTAATCTCTCTCTTTTCCTGGTCTTGGTTATTTCTTTAAGCAACCAATTATAAGGCCTCCCAAAATCCCAATAATAAAGCCTCCCAAAATCCAAAATGCTCTTCCCATCATGCATCCCGTAATACGCACAATGTCCCTAGGTAGTAACCCCTTGATCTGTGAGTTGGCCCATAGAGTCTTATGTCTGACTGCTGGTGCTGTGTTCCATGGATGTATAGTGCTGAGAGTCCTTTGGGACCGCCCTTGGAGAGGTCAGGCAGAGATTTTGTCTCTTTGACCTGGCCATTGGGATTACCCTGCCCAGCCATGTACCCCTGTGCTCCTCTGGGCTTGTGGAAAAGGCCTTTGATGGCCTGATATCCCAGAAAATTATTATTTGGGTTACCCCAATCTGCCATAGTCTCTCTGTGCTCTTTCATAGGTGTGTAGGGGAGTTTCTATTGTGTAACCCGATAAAAACCAATGCAAGCAACCAAAAGTGCATTATTTTTCCCATGACACTTTACCTCAGGCTTGTGTCCAGACAGTTTTTGAGTATTTACAGAGAAGAAGACTCTACAACCTCTGTGGGAAACCTCATTCACCTACACTGTAAAGAAGTTCTTCCTCATGTTCAGGTGGAACTTCATGTGTTTCAGTTTCTGTCTGTTTCCTCTCATCCTATTGCTTGGCACCACTGAGAAGAGCCTGACTCCATCCTTTGGCACCTTCCCTTTAGCTGCTTGTAAACACTGATATGATCTCCTCAGTCTTCTTTCTTCATAAGTGAGGTGCTCCTCATCATTTTTGTAGTCCTCTGCAGGACTCACTTCAGGAGCTCCATGTGTCTCTTGAACTGGGGAGTCCATAACTTGATACAGCACTCCAGATGGGACCTCACCAGGACTGAGGACTTGACCTGCTGGCAATGCCCTTCCTAATCCTCTCCAGGATACCACTAGCCTTCTTGGCCACAAGGTCACACTGCTGGCTCGCAGACAGCTTGTTGTCCACCAGGACCCCAAGGTCTTTCTTTACAGAGCTACTCAAAAACCTCAACAGTTCTGATTCCTTCAACTCTTGAAAAACTTATTAAACTACTTATTTCATGGCTGGTACAGACTAGTAAGTCCAGCCAGGCTGGACAGGGCTTTGAGTGGCCTGGTCTAGTGGAAGGTTCCCTGCCCATGACAGGAGGGTTTGAGCTATGTGGTCTTTAAGGTCCCTTTCAACTCTAACCATTCTATGATATCAAAATATATCAATGCTGTAGTTTCTTCCTGTTGCATCCTCCAACATGGCAATATCACCTTCAGATTTATCAGCATATACTTTAAATGATTGTAATTCATTCATTACAAGACCTCCCACAGATGCTACCTTTTGCAACCCTGTCATGGGGTAAGCTTAGTCGGAATTCCTGGTTCAGAAGGAAGGAGGTCCACTCAGAAATGACGTACCCAAAAGGAGGTATTACAGTTTCTGCCTCCCGAACTCATAAAACCAAGAGAGAATCTACAGACATCCTCTTTTAGACTTCCGGCTCGCTGTGAAGAGACGTCGCTCTCTCCCCGCTTCTGCGCTGTCTGGTGATGTCTGCCCAGGCCACGTGGCCTGGGCTACCAGGCTGAAATGGCATGGGGCAGGGGAGGGGGAACTTAGGCTGGCCTTTCAGTCCCTCACGACAGCTCCATGCGAGAGGGAGCCAGATTGGATCCGCTCTGCTCCGCCCAAGCTGAGGTGGGTTTCATTTTGCTGTCCCAGGCTGAGGTGACTTGGTTTTGCCAGCCCCTGCCCTGCTTGGCCTGCCTGGCTGACTCCGCACACAGTCCAGCACGGGGGAGAGAGCTCGGACGCAGCCCCACTGGCCGGCTCCGTGGCACAGCCCAGCGTGGGAGAGGGCTCGGGCAGCCCCCTGCGGCTCGGACATGGCTTGGATGGAGAATGGTGCAAACAAACTCCTCCCCCTCTGCTCAAATGCTGAAGATGCTACACTTGAACAACACGGGTGGAGGTCATGTGACCGTCGCCTGGCCGAGAGACAAGTTAACTTTTTTTTTCAATATCAGGATGGGACTTGAAAACATCCATTTTCCCCTACACAGAAAAAGAAAATATGAAGACACCTACAAAAAGAATAACATAAAGATTCCAAGTTAATGAAAGAAGCAAGGCTTATATCCTGAGAAAGAGGAGATGAGGAGTGCCTAGATTTTGAGGCTGAAAATTCTCTTGTAAAGACATGTTGATAAACTCAGCTATAATATGTCCTTTAATATATGAACAATGGTCTAAAGGAGTGAAAAGGTGGGGGGGTGTAATGTTCTAGCTACCTTCAGTAGACTAAGACTCTTGTGTTAAGATCCCTTGCCCTGTGAATAATAGAAGACTCATGTTGCCAATAATGAGAAAAGGGGAGTTCATTGCCACTGTAATAGAAATGTTCATCCTCAAAAAAATACCTCAGTGACCATCATATGTCCACTGTAGCAGTCCTGCAAAAGCTACTAAAGCGGGAGGCATTTTCCAGAACAAGCAGATCTTTTTTCTTCTGGGCAGCTGCTTGTATTGGAGCTGAAAACCACAGGAACTGTATTTCCTATGGGAATCAACATAGTGAAGCAAGAGAAAACTTCTCTCCCTGCATGAACTGAGAAAAGGATTGTTCCAGAGGTGGTAAACTAACTAAAAGTCGAAGTGTTGCCTTTTTGTATGGTCAGTGGGAAAGAAATGGAGAGGTGGGGGCGGGGGAAGGAAGGGTGCTCTAAAGGCCTTGTTCTGATTCCTGATTGCTATTATTCCATTTCTAAATGTGTTAATAAATTCTCTTTATATTCCTTAAAGTCTGAACCTGCTTTGCCTAGTTCTAATCCTTATTTCATAACTAAAATAAAGTAATTTTAGTAAGTGTGCTGGCATTTAGCCAGAAACTTGAATAGACAAATTAAAACCACTACAAACCCTTAGCACTTAATAGATCAAGAAAGGTAGAGTTATAAAAATAATCATCAATTTTCAGAATTAAGATGGTCCTCCTCAACTGTACATTGTATTACAGTGCATATATTTTTACTGTATCAAAAGTCATGAATTCCTGTCTCCAGCTACTACACCTTTAAACAGCATGGTTTGTGTCTGTGCGTTTTTCTCTTTTGTTTTTGGAATGCCCTCTATAGCATTGAGATAATACATTAAAATAAATAGGAGGAAAACATGAAAAGCATCTGTCAATGTTTGTACAAAGTATTTGGTGTTTCGTGATATATCTGAAAGGATTCTAAAGAGCAATTTGCATGCATTTACTAGCCCACGAGACTGAAATATTTTTTTCTTTCAGGAGAAAAACTGAAGTTTCTCAGAATTAATAAAAAATTTCTTTCACGGGATACAGAAAGTTTAGGAAAAGACTGAGTAGACACATTATTCCAAGGTTTTTAAAAACATAGTTGTAAGATAAAGGTGCTTGTCCTGATATCTTTGAGTGTGTCATAGGCATGTATTCATGGCCTTACAAGAAATACTCCAACTGGGGAGCCAGTGTATTTCTTACTTCTGGGTTATCCCTTGGTGCTAATCCAAATGATTAATATCAAGAAGTTAATGCAGCACAGCCACATGCTATATAATGGTGCCAGATTAAAGGCATCAGGGTGATATAATTATCATAGTCATAAGAGAAAGATTTCAATTAAAGGTACCATAGCAGCATGCCACTAAAAACAGCACAGCAGCATACTAATTAAACTGCAAAAATCCACGGCAAGCATTGTGGCTTATGCTACTTGAGGCAATGAAACAGCAACAAAGCAGCATAATACTATCCTAAAATCCAATAAAATAATGCCAATAAAATAATTATACAGTATATCATAACAATAAAGGGCAAGGTCAAAGGTCATAAAGTTGTCCTTTGAATGCCAGGAACAGTATGTGAATAATTTAAAGAAAAAGTAGTTTTGAGATTTTTTTTACCTTATATAATGAAACCTACCTGAAAGCATCTAAAATAACTTCTTTTTCCTGTTTACAAGGTATTTTAACTCTTACAGTAATATTTTTATTTTTCTCTACTACCAGAGGAAAGTAAACATGAATGTAGTACCAGAATGCCACAGCAGCTTTGACTATTAGACTGAGTGAAACACAACTGAGAAAACAACTACATGGGACAATGTCATTTTATGGAAGACAATGAAAGATAGTGTCCTGGGTTAGGCCAGAGGGGTCAAAATCTAAGAAGTGATCTGTGCTGCAGGAATGCAGGAAGGAATACAACTTCCTTCCTGCGAGAGAGAGAGCCAATAATCAGGTAGTTTTAAGGATTGATAGGTAAGTAAACCAATTAAAAAGTTGGTCCGCCTTCAAGGAAAAAAACCATATATAAGCAGAGACTCTCTGAAGCTCTTCCTCTTTGGACCTGCTGCTGCTGTGTAGAGAGGAGCAGCTCCTGCTTCTCTCACTGGTAAGGCCCCCCCCCCCCTCCTTTCCGAAGGAGGGATGGGGGGGGGAAGGGAGGTTTTTACGGCAGCCGTGCCGCTGCAGCCGGGCAGGCATGGGGGAGGAAACGATTGGAATTTTCAGCAAATCCAGCTCAGCCGGTGTGTCAGCTACACAAGAGGGAGAGCCGGGCCAGGCAAGGACCGGGCCGGACTCCATCCAGCTCGGGCCAGGCCCTGCCCTGTCACCCCGGGCCCAGATGGCCCACCAGGCCGAGCCAGCTGGCAGAGCCAAGCAGAGACTCTGAGAGCGTCTGGCATCCAGCTCGGACCTGTTCAAGCAGCCCGGCAAAGAGCACGTGATCCTCACACTGCCGGAGAGAGAGAGACAGAGATTAACTCTCTCCATGCCTGGACTAAACTCCAAACATCCATCCTTCCTCGCAGAGAGAGGAACGAGTGAGGACATCTACATAGTGCAGCGCAGAGACTTTACAGTCAGTGAGGAAAGCAGAACTGATACCTAGAGGGAGGTGCATGGGAAGTTGCTTCAAGAGTGAAGCTGAAAACTCTTTTGGAGAACCATGGTTGGGGACTGAGCTAATAAATTCTCTGTAATATATGAAGATATAGTCCAAAGGGGGATGTGAGGTTCTTATTGCAGCCAATGAACTGAAATACCTAAGTACAGACAAGTAAGTGTTGAAAAAGTACAGCCTGATGAGAAACTAGAACCAAGAGAGAGAGAGGCTGTGACTCAGAGCCCTGGTCCCGGGGAGAATGCTAGAGAACCTGAGTTGTCAGGAGAACCTGTGCTGCTAAGCACAGAAGAAAGGATTTTTCTTTGTTGCTGCAATTGAACTGGGCATCCTTAAAACAGGTACCCTGTAGACTGTTCATAACCCACCATAGTGGCTGTGGGAAGGCTACTGGTGTGAGAGAGATCCACCACTAAGTTGGACTTTGCTCCGGGCGGCGGTTAATGGTGAGGCAGAAGACCCATAAAAGCTGTATTTTTCTTACAGAAGATCCATGGTGTAAGCAAAAGAAACTTCTCTCCCTAAATGAACTGGAACAAAAGCTGTTTCTGAGGTGGTAAACTGACTGGAAGTCAAAGTGTTGTCTTTTGTATGTTGTCAGGGAGAATGAAATGGAGAGTGGGGAAAGAGGGGTAGTCTGAAGAGTTTGTTTTAGTTTTTTCTTGAGTTTTTTTTTTTCTTTTTTCCCTTTGTCTTAGATATATTAATAAAACTTCTTTGTACTTTATAAAATTTGAGCCTGCTTTGCCTACTCCTAATCCTTATCTCACAACAAGCAATCAAGTAAATTTAAGTAGGTGTGCTAGCATTTAGCCACAAACCTGAATAAGTGAACTAAAACCACGACAGATAGTGAGCTAAATAAAATGTATTGTTTTCAGAGAAGCAGTTTGGAAATTAATTTCTATTGTAGAAACTGTAGATCACTGTTAGGACTTCATCAAGAAGAATTTTAAAACATAGCTTAGAGATAAATAGGAATAGTTCAATCTGGTGATACTGAGTGCTGAGCAACTATTTCTGATTAAATAATTTGCAAAAAAATATGAGCACTTCATACATAATGTCAACACTTTTGAGGTTCCCTTACCTTACTATGCGGAAGTGTAGAGTATCTCCAGCTCCTACCAAGAACACTGAGAAATGAAAATGGCCAGCAGAACCAACGAATATCCTATTCATCCCTGGCAATGGACAGACTTGCAAATAACTTGAATAATTGTGGTGGGTTAAACTAAGAGCCAAACTTCAAAGAGGTAATTGCTCACTTCTACCCCTTAGCAGGACAGGAGAAAAAAATCAAACAAGAAAGCTCACAGATCAAGGTAAAAGACAGGAAGATCACTTATCAATTACCATCACAGATAAAACGGACTCAGTTGGGGGAAAACTAAGTTATTTCCAATAAAAATGTATATGAATAGTTAGAAACAAATATTAAGCAACATCTTTGCTCCCCCATTCTTCTAGGCTCAACTTGATTCCTTCACTCCAGTTTCATCCACTCACCCCCTGAGCAGCTTGGGAAGATGAGAAATGGACTTTAGGGTCAATCCATAACAGTTCCCACTATCCCTGCTTCCTCAGTATGCTTTTTCCCTGCTCCATTGCAGGCTTTCCCCATGGGCTTCAGTTCTTCAGGATAAACCTGCTCAAGCATGGGCTCTCCACAGGCTCCAGTTCCTTCAGGAACTATCTAACTGCTTCATGGGCTGCAGTAGGGATATCTGCTCTGGTGTTGTCTTCTCCATGGGTTACAGGGGAATCTCAGCTCTGGCATCTGGAACAGATGCTCCCCCTTCTTGTACTCTAACTTGGCAGTGCCTTTACTATTTCTCACTTTCTTTTCATCCTCCTCCACCTCCTGTCCTTGTTTGTTTTTGTTCCTCTTATAAATATAGTTACATTTAATTACCTTCTTCAGCTGGACATGATAGACAAATATGAGAAAAGCAGCACAGGACATAACAAAATACTGCAATTAATATATATAGTGGGCATTGTAAAGCCAAAAGACTTTATTATCTAATTTTTGTGTACTTATCAGTTCGCAAAAGCTATTCACGTGGCAAAGGTAATACGTATAGAAAGGTTTTTAACAAAAAAAATCCACTAAATCACAGGAATAAGACATTTCCTCAGATGACATGAGTTTGCACCTTGAAAAATGGGCTATCTACACGATGAGAAATCATTTAAGTTGAACACTTTAAATAGTTTTAGTTTGATTCTAGAAGTGTGTGCATGTATGAGAATTCAAAACCAAGCAGAATGGAATCAGCAACCTCAGGAGACGCTTGAAGGAAGCTGAGAGCGATGTCACAAGAGCCTTTGCATCAGGTGACTTTCTAAATATGTTGTGAATTTTCTATGTTCAACCACCTCAAATTTCATGAAAATTTCAATAAATAGAGGGTTTATCATATGAAATATTGGTATTTTCAAAGAAAGAAAATTTAAGGAAGTTATTTCTCTTCAACAAATAACACAGAAAGAACACAGATAAAACCAAAGCTCTGGAAGAGTAGAGATATTCCAGTTCTTTCATTAGATTTTGCTATTTACCTGCCTAATCACAGTAATGGAGAACCTGTAAAACTTATACTTTTCTGTCCTTTAACTACATATCAGTTTCTACTCTAGTTCTATGTTTTGACTGCATAGAGGAGCAGTGATGACTTCTGTGCTGGGAATGTCACAAAGATCTGTACAAACACTACTCAGCAGCTCCTGGTATCCTGACGTGTGTTAGGATAAACGGGCAAACCATGAGTAAAAGGGGACATTCAAAACACCTAAACTAGAAAATTTCTTAATACACTCCAGATGAGAAAAATGGTATGCTTATACTTGTTTGGAAAAAGAGATTCAATTTACTTAGGAGAAGAGAAAGAGGGCTTATCTCATATCAGGTGAGACCAGGAATGTCTAAAGGGACAACACATCCTTCTGCCCTGTTCCCATACCATTCCTGCCCTGCTCCCCCAAAAAAGGGCTCATGAAAAGAGAGCTAGAGCTAGAAAGAACTATCACCCACAAAATTCTCAATTCTTTCTCTTTTCCTTCTTTTTCTTCCTCTCATCTTACTACTTTTCTGTACTTGTATTTTTACCTATGTGCTCAAATCTTCCCCTGAACTCCATCCCCTTTTATCCCTGTTATTGCCTGTACCCTCAGCATTGCTAGTCTTATCTGCTTACCTCTTAATGCTCCCTGTAAATGTTGCTATGCGCAAGTTATTTAATATTAAAAATATTTTTAACAATATTGAATCTTCTTCTCAATTCTAGTAATATATTCTCAAAAAAACCCCCAACCCTAAACCCCATGCTTTGACAAATCAATCCTGAAAAAAGAAGCACCTTTTCATCACAAGTAGAGGATTTATCCCAGCTTTTCATACATTTTTCTACAATCTACAGTGACCCTTCAGAAAAATCATGACTGTTTTTCTGAGGTCCAGCAAGAGTCCAGCCAAGTACTCCTTGACCTGGATGCTACTAACTGCAACATGAGAATTAGAGGTTATCTGGTATAAATTAAGGCAAAGCAGATCCTTGAAGAATTAAAAAAAAATCATTTTGGAAGGCTTGTCTGTATTCCTTGGGAAAAAAAAGGGAATATGAAAAGATGGGACCATCAGATAAGGATGGTCTGTCCACAAAACCACAAATTCACGTACAAAGAACAAAACCCTGTAGAAATTGGACTATCTAAAACAGACATTTTGCATTCTCTTTCAATTTTCTATGTGTGGTACTTTAACATCAATCAAATAAATAATGTTCATGGAGTAGGGGAAAAAATACCATATCAGAACTTCCCATGCCTGAGGGTCTGAAACTACTTTCATTCCTCAAATATGTTATGAATCCTAGTCCTTCACTCTTTTCCCTACAACCATATTCTCTAACAAGCCCCAATGTTTAAAATCTATGGCAAATTAAACCCCCTTGGACTAAAATTCCTATAATGTTTATTGCATTGATTGACTTATAAGAAATTCTTCTTTTGGGTGGGATATATTTTCCTTTTCTGTTTTCCATCTTGTGGTGCCTGCTAGTTTTATTGCAACTAAAAAATGGTTGAATACTTTTATAAAACTAAGGGCTAATATAAATAGCTTAAGAAAAAAGAAAGGTAGTATAATGTTTGAGGAACAGTCCAAATTAACAGCTTTGACTGAAACTAAAGTTTTCTACAAATCAACAAAGTATCTACAGTACAGATGATGGCTATACAAGTTCCCTATGATAAAAATCTCAGCTTTGTTCACACAGATCCACTTTCACGGATGAGAGGACAGTTTAAGGTAAAGACACATTAAATTCTTGACATCTGTGCTAGAATTGCAAACAGTTTCTTTAGTAGGACTGTTGTTCAGCATTACAGATATTTTGTAAAGAATTCTGCATTGCATTCCTGTGGCTTAGTAGGAATAAAACTCTTTCACCTAATTAAACTCTGTTGATAATTTAGCAATACATGCTCTTACATGACTTCATTATGGAGAAAAATGAAAATACTAATTTTTACCTCTTTTTGTACATTAAATGATCTTCTGAGTGAATGTTTCGCTGAATATAGAGCCAAGAAGATCCTGGAAAACCACTATATTCATATTCAAAACCATTAAAATTTTTTTGGGAAAGACAAGGAATTTTCATTTGCATCGTATATACACACCCATTCTAAAAATCTATTAAAATTATATCTACAGGAATTCATACAGATATGAGGTTTCAAGTCAATGAAATCCTTTTGAGAGACATGATGATGATGATGTTAACAAAATAAAAAATCCATACATTAAGCAAAGGAAATGAAATATACAAGTCAGAAATGCTTATTTCTTTCCTGTTTGTTCCCCTTTTAAGGGAGACTTTTACTTGCCTGATTATCTAGAAAATGCTGATACAGAGATTTTAAGATAATTTCAATTGACTATATATGCAAATGGATATGTCTGTATTTTTCTGCAGTGCAACTGGGCTGGTTGTTTTTTTCCTTTACTTTTAAAAAGAAAAAGGGAAATGCTGGTAAAATATCCCAATTGCTTTAGAATTGTTCCTGGTTCAAAGGAGCCACTAGTGCCAATGTTCATTGGTAGGAGGGCTCTCCAGCTGCCAGGAATCTTGTTCTGTGTCACCTCCCACAGCTTATAGTCTTTTAAAGAGCATGTTTCTGGTTTAGTGGTTTGTGAATCTTGGGGAAGTTAAGCATACACAAAAAGCTACGCAGAACTTTATTTTTTTTCCAAAGGGGATGTACACAAACATTTACCCAAATGTTTTTTCCAAGTAGGATTTTAGTCAGTAAATAATGCCTTTGGCTCACTGTCACAAGAATTCACCTCAAGTAATCTTAAGGGGTGAGACTAAATATTTTTGTTCAGAAGTAATAAGGATTTGGATTATTATCTTTCACTTTTCAGGATGTAAATTTATTAGTTGGAGGACAACAAGCTTCCCATGTCTTTGATGCTTTAGTTTAATGGCTTCTAAAATATTTCTAATTGATGGACTCAGACAGATTAGATAAATGAATTGAAAATATAACTTTTATAGCAAACTCTGGGTTTTGTTCAAGTCAAGTATAAAATAAATACATCTCTTCCTCAAATTTTTAAAACCAGAAACTTATTTGAGAAATTGCCTGAATATCAAAAATACTTTTATAAAGTGTCTCTCAGAAAATTCATTATACTGTTAAAGCTAATGAACAATTCAGATACTCATAGAAAAAATACAGAGGATGTCTACTTAAAAAGGATTTCCTTGAGAAATAAAAAGAATAATGTAATAGCCACATCTGAAAATAAATTAGTATTTAGTGAGGAAAGAAATGCACTATTTCAAAGATTTAGTGAGAAAAGCTACAATTATGTAGCCTTCATAAATGATATCATAATGATAGTGCTTTATCTGATTCATAGAAAATGATTCAGCTTGAGACAAAGGAATAAACAATAATGAAACTCAACATCTAAAGTTAAATGACTAAGATACTCAGCAGCAGTTATGTCTGTACAATAGATGTTTCTTTTCAAAAGACTGAAGGAAACACTCTGGGACTGGAAGGTTTAGGGAAGAGGTAATGAGATACAGAGCCTTTCACCTCTAGGTCATTAAGTTCAATTGCATTTCGGGTTGCTACTGACTGAAATTTGCTTCAGCTGATGGGTATTCAATAGTCTATTGTGAAATGAGTTGGAGGCCTCAATCCCATCCCTACCACAAAAGTAACCACATAACGTTTAGCAGTCACAGCAATAATGCCTGCAGCATGTACACCAGACCCTGTTACCCTTCCTAAACAAGTTGTAAAGGCACCAAATTTTGCTGCAGTTTAGGAGTCACTGTCATAAAACATCAGTTCTGACAAAATTTCATGCAAAAATTACATTGTAATTAAATATGAAAATTAACAATCAAGTATTCTCATCTCAATTATATTTCCTATGGTAATTGCATTCTGTTATGTTCCCCTACATAACTCGTTTTCAGCTTGTCTTAAGATTTTTCACTTCTTGTACTGTCCTGTGCAGGGGTGCCCTCAATGTGAGCAGGGATGGGGCAGAGGGGATCACGCATTGCTGTGCATCTGGCTGATGTCCATGCAGAGCAGAGTTCATGAGATGCTTTCTCTGTCCTTACACTGTTGTTCTGAAAATCCCACATCATATATTCTCTCTTGGAGGTATTTTCTGAAGTATGCTGAAAATTAGGGAGTTATGCAGGAGAAGGTTGAGGTTAGGGAACCTATGAAACAGTGGAAGCAAAAG
Organism: Eopsaltria australis; assembly: GCA_034509425.1. Taxonomy (NCBI): domain Eukaryota; kingdom Metazoa; phylum Chordata; class Aves; order Passeriformes; family Petroicidae; genus Eopsaltria; species Eopsaltria australis. Next base: position 13,745 of record JAVTVJ010000056.1, on the reverse strand, counting down.
GAACTTCTAAGAATTACAGTGCAGGAACTGTCACTACTACTAGGCTGGAAAGAAAATAATTCACCTAGGTGGTCAAGGCAACATGATATTTGTGGTTCCCTTAAATCTATTAAAATAGGGTTTCACTATTTTGGAATTGTACAGTCTTGGTTATTTTTTTCTTAATAGATCTTTTTGCTTATGTATGACATTTGCCAGGATTATTTCAGACTTGCTATTATAAATCCTGAAAGGATCCTGGGCAATTAGTATTTTTTATATCATTCAGAAAGTTACATCACAGTGTAAAGAAAGGAGAAACAGCAACTTCCATTTTAAATTAAGTAGTCTTAACAATAGATATTAATCAAACAATGAAAAATGAGACAAAAATGAAATTGCATTTAATATCCTTATGTTTAACCTCATGAAGACAGAAGTAAAACTTGTACTTGTTTGGAACAATAGTACACTGTTGAAATACATGCCATGATGTTTCTCAACTACTGATTTTAATTTGGATCACAGACTACTTTTGGAGGAAACTAAAGCTTGGCTGAAAATCTGCTTCAAATATGCTTCACTTCCACAGTTTGGAGGCAAGTCAGCAGTGGGTACTCTAGGGTCTGGTACTGTCACTACTGTTTAAACTCTTCATTACTGACTTGGATGATGGGGAAGGGTGCAGGTCAGGAAATTTGCAATGATACAAAACTAGAAGGAGTGGCCAGTAGACCAGGTGCCATTCCAGGGGACCCAAAAAGAGTGAGTAATTAGGCTGGAAGGAGTCTCATGAAATTCAGCAAAGGGAAATGTAAGCACTAGCATCTTGGGAGGAATGACCCCAGTACAGTGCTATAACTGGCTGGAAGGCAGCTCTGCAGAGAAGGACCATGGGTTATTGATAGTCAGCAAGTTGAACATGAGCCAAAAATGTATCTTTGTTGCAAAGAAAGGTAGTGGTATTTTGGGTTGAATTAGGAAGTGCTGCCAGCAGGTAAAGAGGCGATCCTTAATCTCTACTCACCACTGGTAAGACATCTGAGTACTGTGTCCAGTTCTGGGTTCTGCAGCACAAGCAAAATATGGACTTACTGGAGTGAGTCCAGCACAGGGGCACAAATATCACCAAAGGACTGAAGCATCATTTGAATGAGGAGAATGATAGAGCTTGGACCGTTCAGCATGAAGAGATTTGCTATCAATATGTATAAATATCAGATTGAAGGGAATGAAGAAGAGGGAGCCAGACTCTTCTCAGTGATACCTGGTAATACAACAGGAAGCAATTGGCACAAAATGAACCCCATGAAATTCAATAAAGAAAAACTCTTTTATTGTGACTGCAATCATATGCTGGAACTGATTGATAGAGAGGTTATGGAGTCTCCATCTGTGTAGATATTCAAAACCTGACTGATGTGATCCTGGGCAATATGTTCTACCTGACATTACTTGAGCAAGGGAGTTGGATTAGACAATCTCAAGAGGTGTCTTCCAGCCTAAATGATGGCATGATTCTGTTTGATTCTGTGCAGTCTTACAACACATGAGCCAGTAAGAGGGTCTTGAATTGTTAAGAGCCCCTGTGATATCTTGAGTTGTTTCTTGCTCTTATCAGATCTCTGAGATATAGCTGTCCCTCCTCTATCCAACCTCTCTTCTACCTTTTACATCAATAACTTCACTCTTCTTTGCCTTATTTTCTTTTGATTTTCCTCATTACTGAATCCTCTTCTGAAATCCTATTCTGTTATTCTGTTTCATTCTGTTCTGTCCTGATGATTACATCAATCTTCTGAGTCTTCCAGAAAATCTTAGATGGTATCAGCTCTGCCTTTAAAATGCTGTGCCTCTGTGCCTTCAGAAGCAGAGGTATCCAGCGGAAGAAAAAGTCAGTTAAACTCATGACTTCATCTTGCTAAGAGGATGTTGCACATAGTTCAAAGAGATTAACTTGGTCACATTAACATTAACAATGAAGAACAGCAAATGCACCTGACATGTGGCATGGCAGATACACTCCTGTTATGGAAATATTGAAGAGGTCTTTTGTCATGTATGTCTTAAGACAAACAGTTTGATTTGGACCCTGCAATTTTAGAGGAGCCCAGAGGGCATCTGTTGCTGCTTCAGGTGTCATTTTCTGGACCTGGCATTAAATCACTCTAATGCTTATCAGTTTTAGGGGGCATCTTTACATTCACTGCTCTCTACAGTCAACACCAACCCTTATGGTTAAAACAGGTAAATCAAAATTACTTCTTTTGTTTGCACGATTATATTATGGGGTGAAGAAAGAAGTTGGAGGGAGTGACTTCTGGTGTGAGTAGAAGTTAGGTGTCAGGTCTATATAATACATGACTGCTGCCAGTCTGATCATAAAGGCTGTTGTGCTATTGAAATAAGTCCGCTGAGACCTCGAGCTGTGAAATATTTCACATAGCTGTTTTGGAGTCTACCTGCTCAATCCTGTGCAACTGCCTAATTCCACCCCTCCATATGAGTACACATTAATGCAGACCCCCTGGGCTTTTGTGCCACCTCTTACCTCTCCAAACACAAGAGCTGAAGTTCTGGTAATGGTGCTGGGCAGAGAAACTTTTAAGACCTTGTGTACTGGATGACATTAGAGATAGAGAAAAAAAGGGGATTGTGTATCCTTTCTGTGGCTTCTTCTGATTTGTCCACGCCTTGCAGCAAACACCCTGGGACATGCACTAAATTGAAATATGCATCTTATTGACACTGCCTAGACAGTTAAGGAATCAATGAAGAATAAAGCCCTGGATGATCTTATCAACATCTCTCACTTGAACTGCTGAAGCCACGCTCAATAGTGAAGTGCTGAAGCCTTAGAGAGCTTGTGTCTGACTGCACTCAGTGAACTTGTCCACCCCAAGCCAGTTAGCACTGAAAAATGGAATCAGAAGTAAAGAGAATCTGTGGTGGCAGCCAACTCTTTTGAGTACAGGCATCTGCTGCCACAATTTCATATGGGTAGCAGAGTTCTGTGCTCCCTGCTTGTTGTTCTACAGAATAGCCTACTCTTTCAAAATCAAATTAATTGTTTTCATTATATAAAAACCTATCAAGAGCTATTAAATGCTAAGACACTCTAAATTTCTGCTTCAGAAGAATCAGTAGAAGTTGCTAAGGAATTATATTGGGTGAAACACATCCTACAGCTGATACAGACCACTGAGCAGGGACAGGACACTGTACTGGATAAACCTGTAGTCTAGACTTGTAGTCATGTCAGTCAAAAACTGGGTCCATCAGCACAGTCATCTGTGACTTTGAGTTTTTCCATATTGCTATAATAATAATTTATGTGAATTTGGTTTATTGATGAGATAAAATCATTGTTTTACCAACATGAGTTAGATAACAACACCATTAACAATGAATTTAAAATAAATATGAAAACCTTCAATCCAGGAATAGAATAAGATATTTTTTAAGGGAAGACATCCTTGTGGCAGTTTGAAAGGAAATCACTGAGAGGCTCAAAGTCAGAACTACAATTTAATAGAAAAAATGTAATAATACAAAAACACTGACAGAGTCAGAATACAACCTGACACCCTGTCAGTCAGGGTGTTGGTAGTAGTCCACTTAGAAGGTGGTTGCAGTCCTCTGGGAGTGATAGATGTGCTTCTGTTGAAGCAGTGATCCTGAGAAAGGTGTAGTTCTCCTCTGAAAGTCCAGTGGTGGTGTAGAAGAATCTGGTCCTTCTCTGGGAATCTAGTGGAAAAAGCTGCTTGTGGGGCTTCAAATCTCAGTTTATATGCAGATTGGGATAGATTGGTTCCTCCCCCTGGGCGGGGCATCTCACAATGGGATGATGGGCCACTAGCTGCAATGCTGGGGGTGAGTAAAGTGCTCCATCTGGCCCCAACAACCAGCCCATTAGGAAACCATTCTGCAGCCATCAGGAACAGTGCCCCGCCCAGCCCCAACATCCCATGAAGATGGTGATAGAATATATCCCATTGGAACCTAAGACAATCCTCAATAATATGGTTGCAGTGGGAGATGGGCTGATATTTACAAACATTACAGGAGAGCAAGGGAAAATAAATCAAAACCAAGTATTGTATATATGTCACTGAAGTTAATGCAAGACTTGATTTACCCTAATTTCATTTCCATAGTGTGGACAGATTGTTAATGATTTTAAGGCAAACCTCTAGCTGGTCAAGAATCAAATAAAGATTATGTGATCACAACAAAAGTGAAATTTTATCTATATTCTGTTGCAACCTGCAAAACTCTAGCAAAATTAGAAAGTAGCAGTATTAAGTTTAGATTACTATTTTCATGCTGCATATGAAATTATGTTAAGAAAGATAAAAATTATATCATTGCAATGTATTAACAGCTGCAGTAGAACAAGAAAAAAGTACCTTGCTGAGCTGCCAAAATGCACTTCCACAGAAGTGTAGGCAGACAATTCTCCTTCCTATAGATGAGACAATCTCAAAGACAGAAAAACTCCAAATCCTTGATATTTACTTTAATTGGATAAGAATTTGGCTTTCAAAATATACATTTGCATGCCTCAGTCAAAGAACAATAAACATCAAGATGGATTATTTCATTCAAGCAGTTTCTTTCAAAGAAAAGAACCTCTATTCCATATTATTGCCATTCCAGTTTATTAACTCTTATATATCTATTCCATTCACTTTAATTTAAATTTCATTAAATCTGGTTCTCACTGAGTTCAAAGAAACTTTTATTTTTAAACTTCCACGATGAAACTAATTTGTTCTCATCAATATCATTATTTTCTGTATCTGAGAGTGTCTTTCATAAGAGCTACTTCCTTGAATATTATTTTCAGAGAATCATAAACATTAAATAGATAAAAGGCTTCTTATACTATACCAAACCTCTCCTTTTTTGGGAGGCTTCCTCAGGCATATTGCTGTATGCCTGAAAAGGCACTTCTTCTAATTCCCCTCTGTCTGTGGTCTGCCATCCTCACAATTCCACCCTTGCAATGTTACAGTCAATGCTGCATAATTCAATTTTCAAATCAATAAGAAAAGGTAAATTATGAAGAAGGCAGACATTTTCTGAACACTGAGAGTCATATTCAGGCAGCCTACTACAGCACCCAGGGTGGAGTTAGACACCTCCTGTGGCAGCAATAAACAGTTCAGATCAGACATTTAGAACCATCAGAGCTGAGTCTGTATTTCTGCATCTGTGTTAGCAAACTGATCAGTTCTGGATGGTACTCCCAGATTTTCAGGCCAAAAGGCACAGAATAGTTTGTGCTTGTGCTACTCTGTACTCTTTTAAGCTCCAGAAAGGGTCTGCCATATGGAAAGTACCTGCAAGAAAATAGCCATTACAACTTCCATAGTGCTTCCTGAGAATGGCTTCTGTGAGTGCTAGCTGATAAATGAGAACCTCTCCAGCAGTGAATCGAAAATTTTTACCAGACCAAACTTTAGCCTTAAGGATATTTTTTAGGCTAACTTAAAAAGGATTTTTCGGCTACAGTTCTTATTTCTCCAGTCCATTTTCTATTTGGGAAAAATAAATAAAAAGGCCCCCACGTTTGACTTTTCTGCAAAGGTAGTAAGAGAAGAGGAAGGTATCAGCATGACTGTGCAAGGATGAACCTTTATCTTCTTGTTAATAACTTGAATTACCAAATCAGTTTCAGTGTACATAAAGGATTAATGATTTCTCTATAATAATTATTATTGAATGTTGTCTTCATGCTTCTGTTGACAAATAGTCTTTTTTTCTATTGAGAAATGTTGACTCTGACAAGATTATTTTATATCTCCAATGAAAAAACATAAATTAAACTATAAATCCTTTCTCCACAATATTTTTTAAAAGTTCAGACATAAGACATATTTGAGAAGTGATTTAAACTTTTTGAATTGAAGACGTCTTTTTTAATATTCATATCTGTAATACTGAATCTAAATGTTAACCTAGTCAATACATATTCAGTGCTCTAGATAATTATGGTATTTTTCCTCAAAGCAATAATAGAAACTAAAATTGACAGTTAAGGACTAATGAGAGTTAATACTGAGAAAAAGGAAACTGAGATGAAGACAAAACTGCAGCTAAAAGTTATATTTTTTGTGTGACAACCAAGGTTGAGAGATAAATGACATGAGGAAATTTAAGGCATACGTGATCCAAGACTACAAGAAGACATAACTGAAGAGTTTCACAGACTGAAAATAAATAATTGTTGAGAACAAAGGGCTCCATCTCTGTCATTATTCATTGAACAAAATTCCTATTAATAATTAATACTGGCAGTTTTGATAGAACAAGGACTGAAGAATTTTCCCTTCAAAGATAAAGAAGAAAATTGCAAATGTGAGAAGTGCTGTAGAGAAATCCCAGCTTTCTTGTATTTAATGCTGAGAACTCTGCTGTTCAAAGGTCGGTATTTCTATATGTTCTCTGAAGTTCTAAAGCCTAAGTTCACTTCCTTGGCTTTGTTGTATAACTTACAGTCATAGATTCAAATGTAAGATATCTGAGTAAAAGGTTCCCAATATACAATCTTCTCACTCCTCTTTCACCTTTCTCAGTATGTTCTACAGGTCAGAAATATCAACATTTTTACTCATATTGGAACAAAAAATGTAATCATGTTTGTTATTGGGATCAGCAGTTTTTGCTTGTGGGGTTTATTTACTTATTATACACAGCCACAATTACTTCATTAGTGTCAAAACCAATAATCCACAAGATTTATTCTCCAACGTTGGTCAGTTAAGTGTCTGCAGAGCAAATGAACCAAAGTGTTCCTCATGTTCACCTCTACAAGCCAAATACCTGGGGAGCATAGCTGAGCTGCACTCCTGTGAGGTGGAAGACAGCAGAGTTACCTTCTCCCAGCTCATGACAGTGTGAGGCTGAGCATCAGCAGCAACACAAAATCACGTGAGAGTCCATCCAGTAGCTCTGCACACTTGGAGCTCAAACCTGTCCTGTTAAAAGAGAAAAAGGGAAGGTGTTTTATTTCTACTTTTAAGAAATCCAATCTGCAAAAAAATTTAGACAGAATTTTAGGAATGGAAGAAGAGGGGCAGGGATGTGAATTATGCGTGGAAAAGCTTTTCAGGAGAACACAAATGATTAAGTAGCAGGAGAGGGAGAATATGAGGGGAGGTGTTTGATTCCCTGGGGAGAGAAAAACAAAGTGGAGACACTGATCCCCTTTTTGTGTTTGAAATGACCGTAACTGCAGCAAAAAATAGAGTCCAGATTTGGGAATGAGGATGATGTTAACAACTTAAAAATTTTAACACTAACCTAGTAGAAAATAATGAAGAATAGAGAAGGAACAACTCACTGATTGCTACAAGCAGTCCTTGAGTTTAATTCATTCGAATATAGGGCTAAACATTTCCTATCTGTTCTGGCCATGAAAAAAGTAAATGCACCTTACAACTGCTGGACTGCTGCTAATGAAGGCAGAGTTAAGATTGTATGAGTGTGTTCAGTATTTGGGTACTTCTTGGATTTAGAAGTCTGAATTTGAAATTCTTCATTTCTTAATTTACAGCTCTTTGCATTCAGTTCAGTTCTGTGCTCTGGAAGAAGTGCCTTCCTTAATAACCATTTTTTAGCCAATTACTGTAATTTTAAAAATATATGTGTATAACCAATGATTGCATCTTTTGACACATCTTTTCAGTTAAAATCACACATATTATACAATACTATTTCTTCACAAATTACAGCAGTAGGTAGTTTTTAGTTTTAAGATAATTTTTGCTTAGACCTAACACTATAATTTGCCATCATTTGTGTTTTTTTAAATCTCAGACCAGCTGGCTGCTAAATATCTACCTACTATGCAGTAATCAAGATATAGGTAGTATGACATTCTACAGATTAGAGATTTTTTCAGTATATCTGCAAACACTGACTATTTTCCAGTCTTCTTATCTGAAGCAGCTATTTCACATGAACTCCCACCAGGAACCCTTAAATCTGAAAATATTCCAGCTTTCTTTAAACATTAAGAATCTATGCTGAATGAATGAATGCTTTCCTTGCATAAGAATACAGAGAAATTTTCTTTTATTGAAAACATCATAAACAGAAGCTCTAAGAAACACTATTTTAAAAAGTGAAAATCAAACTTCAAGACAGGGTTTTATGCATCTGTCAGGAAAAGTTTCTTCTTCAATCTTTGCAATAATTAGGAGGAGAAAATCAGCTAAGGCAGTATATTTATACTGCAAAAATTTCCTGGTTTTTTTCATAATATCATATATATTCAGACAGAAGGAGAATGACAAAGGCTGGAGGTAAAATATGTTAGGATTAATGTTATTTTTAAGAGCATTCAAATAACAATGACAATATATCAACTTTTTTTTTTATTTTCATAAAGAGAAAGATTATGCATCACTCCGTGGCCAGAACATGGCCATTCTTACTAATGACTGCAAGCAGAAGGGTCTGTTGAGGTGTTTCTTTGATATGCCACATTACCAACACCTGAAGGCCAGGGGATGAGAGCCCTGTCCCAAAGGCTCTGATCAAGCCAGCACGAAGGGAGAGGAAAAGCAAGCCAGGTATTAATCCACCCAACTTCAGTGACTCACTGTTGACACAGAACACGAATCATGCTCTGCTGGTTTGATGCACAGACCAATGGAGCTTGGTCTGTGTAACATCTTGTGCAGACACCTGTAAGGTTTGGTAATTCAGTAACAGGAATGATTATTTAATATCATCTTTAAAAAAAAGTGCACCATCCAGATCACCTTAGTATCCTTTTCGTAGCAAATATTTTTATTTTGAAGAACTCAGGTTCTGCACATAAAGTAATGTAAGGTAGATTTTGCAAAGACGTTTCTGAATACAGTGGTATTTTATCTTAGTCTAATTTAATCTGTAAAACAAATTCATATCAAGTTGCACACACAAATTCCTTGAGCAGTAAGGAAGTCTGCAAAGAGTTATATAACTCTCTTTTGAAAATTTTCTAATTTATATCTTTTTATAAGGAAAATGGTAACATTTCTAAAAAATTACTTCTATTTTTTTTTATTTCATTGCTATTAAATTAACATTTTATGTGAAAGGTAGCTCTTTTTCACCCTAGGTTACTGATCATTTCAACCACAAAAAGAGTCAGCTAAAGATTTTCTCATTTATTCTGTCTGCATCTGTCATCTTATCATAGTCTAAAGAAAAAAAAGAAAAAAAAAAGAAAATAAAAGAGTATATTACTGTCACTTGTCGAAGCTACTGAACATGCAGTCAAACCATGAGCTGGGTGTAACAGTTGCCTTCAAGATCAAAGCTGGCAGTCTGCAACCAGATCATGGTTCATAATTTGAGTGCCACTAATTTCTATTATAAAGGCAACAGATAAACTACATTTTAAAAAGCTTTTTGCTTTACTGGCAGGACAGATTAGGCTTTCCATTTATTCTGGGACTGTAAATGTAGCTGTTGCTATAGTAACTGTATATCTCTTGAAGAGTAAATAATTGTGTTAAATGGCTAAATAGCAAATAGGTTTATGGCTACTCTGGTACTGAGGAACTTGAATATGCTAAATTTTTTACTGTATTTTTAAAGATCACCAGCACAGTGACCATAATGTGTCCTGTACAGAAATAAGAATTTTTTCCTAATGAGTCTTTTCAGAGTTAAGCAGTTGTGCACTGAATAAATGCCTGACAAATTCTCTGAGTCTCAGAAAATTGAGGATGAATGTTATTCTAATACGAATTTCTGTTGCAATATTCTATAGTTCTCTCCAAGCAAACATCATAGGAAACTAATGAAAACATATCAAAAGACTTTGTCAGAATTAGACCCTTAGGTTTAAAGATTAGAGCAACTAAATTGACTGCTGGTGATTTAAAAAAACTCCAAAAGCCATGTAAAAATCCATGGACTTTTCTCAATACATGTTTTCATTAGAAAAATATTTATTGCTACAGGCAATCCAACGTAACCAATTTATGCTCTATATTTCTATAGGAGATTTGGAAGAAAATGTCTTTGACATAACCACCTAAAAGCTCCAATGTTTATTTTCTATAAACAGATAACTATTCTATGATTTGATGATTCTATGATTTAATTCAGTACTATTACACTAACACTATGGCTCCCACCCTCTCCCCTCACCTAAAATAAAAAGGCAAAACAGAAGGAATAAATTTGCAGTGGTGCCTTTTACAAAGAAAAATGAGAGATTATACGTTTGAACCTTCTCAAGGTAGAATGTTAATGTCTGTGAAATAAAAATGTAAGCAAAAAGACATTGGATCATCAATGAAGAAGTGGAAAAAACCCCCTGTTACCAGATGACTGGTCCCATAGTGTCATAGAGCCTGTTGGAACAGACAATATTGTGTTACATTGTCTTTGACATAAAAAAATTTCAGCATTATAATTTTAAGCAATTTAAAAGACACACTGAGTTATACTTTTTTAATTAATGAAAAACACTCTTACTCAAGCTTAAGACAACATATATCAGAGAAAGCACTAAATCTTTCAGATATACACCTTGAGAGGTGATAATCTTATTAGATAAGAAAATTTAGTGCCTCACTAAAACACTTAAAAAAAAATTGCTAGCAACACTATAATAAAACAAAATAAAAGATATCTCATGTTACAGCCAGTCATGGCTGTTATGAGAGGCACACAGTAGATGAAAGTTTCACAAATATTTCAGCACAACCCCCAAAGTCTGAGCAGGTGTATAACTATTACAGAATCATGTAATCATAGAATCATCAAAGAAAAGAAAAGACCTCCAAAATCATCAAGTGCAACCTTTGACCGGACACAACCATATCAAGTAAAAGACAGCCCTAAGTGCCATATCCAGTCATTTCTTGAACACTTCCAGGGATGAGGACTCCACCACTTCCCCGTGCAGCCCATTCCCATATTTGACAATCCTTTCAATGAAAAAATTGTTCCTAACATCCAACCTGAGCTACCCCAGCCTGAGGCCATTTCCTCTAGTCCTGTCACTAGTTGCCTGATGTAGGCTCACTACGACCTCCTTTCAGGTAATCGTAGAAAGTGACAACATCGTCACTAAGCCTCCTTTTCTCCATGGAAAACCACCCCAGCTCCCTCAACCACTCCTCACAGGACTCACTCCCTAGACTGTTCACAAACTTTGTTGCCGTTCTCTGATCATGTTGCAGCACCTTTCTTGAAGGGAGGTTACCAGAACTGGAGACACTACTTGAGGTGCAGCTTCACCAGTGCCTGCATTATACCTGTATGCATATTTTGTATGTATGTATTGTACCTGTATGGATCTCAAAACGTCTGTTTCCTTCTTTAAATATGCTGCAGTATTGGAGTTGCCAAGCATCTATGTTGATTTTATTTTGCTTTAAGGTTTCAAGATCAGGTCTGGCTGACAAATGAGGACAATTGTTAGAATCTGCATATATCTGACATAATAATCTAAAAACAATCATTGAATATGTAACATCAGAGAATATAGCAAATACCTTTCCATGCTTCTAGCGAAATTTTGATTTTATTAGTAAAACTGTTATGGCAAGTGGACAGTTCTGAAAAGACAGACCTGTGGATGTGCTATGAGGACCAGAGTGCAACAGCACTGCAGGAGACTGAGTGAACTTTATGACATAGTCAGTGCTTGAATCTTAGCAGCTTTCAAGACTGTTGAAAGATTTGTCTATATAAATTAAATATTTTCAAGTAGTCATGGAATAATAATAATCAGCACAGCAGTATAAAACATAGTTCAGTTTTCTGTAATGTAGTGAAATGACTCTGGATTGAACAATGTAGCCTACTTTGTTGTCCTGGTTCCAATAAGGCAAGGTTCCAGTAACTGGAAGGGAGATTACACTGTACCACCTTATGTCATTGCCAGGGCAGGGGGAAGAAACTCTCTTCTGGGAAGAAAGATTTCCTGCCAAGAAAACACCGCAGAGAGAATGGTCTGATATTGTTTTTTGCTGGGGACTTTCCATATCAACCTTTTCTTTACTTATACCTTTAGTTAATAATATTTTTGCTGTTACTGTTCATTTTCTTATCTCATTCCTGTTTCCAGGAAATTGTTCTTATCTCAACTCATAATCTTTACCTTTTGTGCCTCCAGCTGGAGAAGGAGGGGAAGCCTCATGTGATTTTAGCAGGAATACTAACTTGGAGAATGCTATGCCTAAAACATGACAATTGTGCATAAGAATTGTCAGAGACAAATACATATTTTTCAGCAAATAATGAATGACTAATGGAAAAGCAAAACAAGCAAAACCTAAAAGTGAGAAGCCCCACCTTTCTCTTGAAAAATACCTAACAGCAATGGGACAAGGATTTATACTGAAAAGAAGTTCATTGATCTGGGCTTCTTGGGATTACCTTTGGTAACCTATTTGGTAAGAAGGATATAAACTGACAAACATACAGGCTTATGCTACACATAAATTACAGTATTTTTATGCAGCAATATAGGTAGTTTAGTAATTAGCTATTTAATAAATCTTAATCTCAGGTGAATGTCATCTGGTTGTGATTTGTTTAAATTTAATTTCTTGACTTGTTCCATCATCTGATACCTCACTACATGTAGGAGAGTATGTCTCCATTATCCTCTGTGAAGACCCATGCAAAAGAAATCCTTCAGGTTTTCTGTAATCTCTTTATCCTTTAAGACAGAAATCCTTCCATATGAATTCCTAATTGAATTCTATATTTGCCAGCAATGAAGTCAACATACTTCATTCTCCTGTCAGAATACTATTCCTGATATTTTAAAATAGTCTTTTCCTGGACTATTTTTGTTCTTTATCTGTACAGTATGCAGCACAATAACAAGTTAGATCATGAATCAGGTTCTTAATAATCTGTGATAATAAAGACAACAGTTCTTAGTTTTAGACATTGTCTTAAATTATCTGTTATCTTAAATATATATTTACATTGAAATCACTTTATTTTTAGCTTGAACTGTGGTTTTCCATTGTATTTTCCCTCTATTTCTTTGTCTGCAGCTAGAGCTGGATCAGCTTCTGAACAAAATACTTTTCTTTTTGCTGTTTGCAAAGCAAAATTTCATGGCTTCATGGCAACACTAATTGACATGAATTCTGTTCTTATTATTTCATACTATTCTGTAAATCCTAATAAGTTTATGAGAAAGTGTGTTTACACTATATTTAATTTTTCTATGGTTCTGTGTTTTGAGGTAACATTTGCTATGTAACAGCAAAAGAGTTAATTAATCTTCTACAAGTTACTCCAAATTGACTTTTTCTTTAAATAAATGTTTTCTAGGATATTTTATTTTCTCTTTCATAGCATTATTGTTTCATAGCTTACATGTTTTTAAAGGAAGAGATGTCCTTCAACCAGTGTATGAAATGTATTAACTGCTTTGCTTCAAATAATACGCAGCAGAATATTCATCGAATGCTTTAGGAATATTTAGCAATTAATGGTTTCTGAAGACACTCAACACTTTCACATAAGAGCTACATTGGTGTTTAAAATTATTTTGGGTAGATCGTATTTCAAAGAGAGATGTTTTCTTCATTTTATGTCAGCTAGCATTGGTTGTCGGAGGTAACACCATCCAAACAACTGCAGAGACTCTCGGGGTAGATACTGCTGGGAAGAGCTCAGAGGAAAGACACTGCCAAGTTTACAGAATAGGGAAGTATGATAGTTTTTTATTTCCACTGCTCAGCTGGGTCTCCAATGTAAAATTAGCTGAGTGAAGCATGGTACAA